>JAABKM020000025.1:6047208-6061616 GCA_016277805.2 Papilio aristodemus | reverse complement strand
GGAAGAAAACTCAATATGAGTTAAGCTCGCCTGTACCTACTCTAATATAATTTCAGTTTTATATTTTTCTTTTTTTTCTTATGTATTGTGTACAAAGTTTAATAAATAAAAAAAAAATATTTGTCAGTGTTATCGTCTATAGTGTACGTTTTTGCTTCAGCTGCTGTCGCCTGAGCCGCTGCTATGTTGCCCACTTGTAGATTCTTGCTTGCGCTGTAGAACGTGGTGTCCTACTCGCGTCGCGTTTACGAAAAACCCGAAGACGTCAAATTCGCACTACGAACGTGAGGAACACTATAACGACTGACAAAACGCGAAATACCGACTAAGCCAGTTAGGGATTGGGAGCGGCGAAAAGGCTTTTTAAAAACTAAAATATACATTTATTCAGTAGAAGAGTTGTTAGTACAAGACTGACTTATGCGCGGCGGCGTAGTAGATTCTATAAAAAGTCTACTTAGTACTGCATGCATTGATGATCTTGATTGATTGATCAAACGTACCATCGCTTTTTTTAGACGACCCCAGCGGGCCGATGGCAGCCGGCGTAATACGTGGCTACCGCACAATATCCTTTGAGGCGGCGTTTTGGGCTGGCGGGGATCCCGCTAAGAAGCCAAAATGCCCTCGTGTTTGTACCAGTGGCGTCTAGAACTTAGACAAGTAAGACGAAATCCACTTCCGAGAGTTGGAATCGGGAAAGATCCGTGCTCAGCAATTATTGCTTGAAGCGTGGAAAGAGAGGTTGGCACATCCAACAGCAGGCAGCAGAACTGTTGAAGCCATACGTCCGGTCCTAGGCGAGTGGGTGAACAGGCGGCACGGAACATTGACTTTCCGATTGGTACAGGTGCTTTCTGGGCATGGTTGCTTCGGAAAGTACCTATGCCAGATAGCAAGAAAGAAGCCGACAGTAATGTGTCACCATCGTAATTGCATGAAAGATACAGCACAGCACACGCTCGAAGAGTGTTCGAGTTGGGCGGATCAACGCCGTGAACTTAACGAATTAGTGGGCAATGACCTCTCGCTTCCAGCCTTTGTTAAGGCTATTATTAGTAGCGAAAGGTCATGGAACACCGGTATTGCCTTCTGCGAAATGGTTATGTTGTGGAAGGAAGCTGCGGAGCGGGACAGGGAGAGGATCTCTGATATTCCAATCCGCAATCGAAGACCAGGACGTCGAAGGGGGGGAGTATCACGCTCTCCTGCAACCCCTTAAATAAAGTTTAAGCGACGACAAATCGCCATCCCCGATTAGGTGAATAAGAGCCCCAGCTGTGAGGTGACAAAATGTCAATGCCGACAGGGACACGGAAGTATGCGAAAGCGTTCCCGTTTCCTTGAATATCGGTATCAAGAAGGAACCGTGGGGTTTCAGTCGGTACGAGCCCTACATAACTACTTTGCTTTCCTGCAGAGTGGTATGCATAGGCATTTCCCCACAAGAAAAAAAAGACTGACTTATGAATTAACATACATAATTTAGCAGAACATAAAATTATCCATTAAATATTCTTATCTTGTAGGTAATTTTTAGGTAAGTATTTAATGTAGGTAAGTCTTTAATGATAGAAGAATCTTCAGAAGATTGCTGAACCGAAGATTTCGCCTTTTTTAAATTCCTCCAAACCTTATAAGCGATTATTCCGATGCCTGCGGCGCTGAGTATTATGTATAGAGACAAGGATAGCCAACTTAGGCCACGATGATTCTCCTGACTGTCCCCATGGGTGCGGCGTACCCTAAGATGCAGACCATGTATTTTTTCCACGTCCGGACTACTCTAAAGAACGTGAAGACCTAGAGTACGTGATCGAACCCACGAGTACAGAAAACATAGAGACCATGTTACAGACAGAAAAGACATAGAACAAAGCCAGTGAATTCGCTGCCAATGCGCTAAATAAGCTATGGCGTGCAGAACAAGAACGGCGCAGAGCCAACAACATATTGGACTAAGGAGCCTGAGAACGAGAGTGAAAGCTAGAATGCTGAGTCCGCCCCTACGAAGTAATACTTGACGGTGGTTCAGACAAAGTAACAGTGAAGACGTCAGGAGTCGTCACTCAATAAAAAGAACTCACCGTTGAAGAATTAATAGAAGTAGAACACCTTTGCGTGAATGCTAGCCAGAGAGACTCCTTCAAGGAAGAGTTAAAAAAGATAATAAGCGGAGACAATACTGGCTGCGGCGAACGTTTTGACAATATCAGTTGTACTTAGACAAGAGAGGAAACCTGCGTCTTAAAGGAAGAACACAAATAATGCAGCAAGAAAACAGCTTTCCTCCGATACTAGATGGCAAACACCCTTATACTCATCTATACATAGCTCTCGTGCATGAGAATATGCATCGCGGCGGCTTGGAAATGGTAGTTAATGAGCTAAGACAACGGGTGTCGATAATGAAGATACGGCCGTTAGTAAAAAAAACGTCATTAAGAGTTGTATCCCGTGCAGCATAAAAAGAGCAAAGCCGGCATCACTATCTACAGGCGATCTACGATCCGCATGACCTCCTACATTTACAAGGTTGAATTATTTTGGGCCTATTGAAGTCACGTTGGCGCGTCATTGCGAAAAAAGATATGGTGCACTGTTCACCTTCTTCATGTCCAGAGCAATTCACTTAGAGGTTATACATTCCTTAAGTGCAGATTCAGCGATATCGGCCCTCCGAAGATTTATAGCAAGGAGAGGATGTCCGAAAGAAATATGAATTGATAACGCCACATGCGGACAAGGAATTAAAGGAAACGGCGCTCTGCAATATGAAGTATTCCGTAAGAGAATCTCGTGGAAATATATGTGAGAAACGGAACGTAGAGGTGTGAAAGAGAGGTATGAGGTGTGCGAGGAAAAAGGAAAGGGAATGGCGGCGGATGGAAGACGAAATGCGTGTGCGAACTTTTAGTATCTTTAAATAATAATTAAAAGTGGATTTTGAAAATAAATGACTGTTTAATTACGCCATCCCTTATTTGGGGGCTCATCCGGGATGATCAGTGTGACGAAGTGAAGTTGGATGCTAGAGAAAACGAGGAGAAATTGTGCTGGCTCTACGAGCTCGCGCACTCTACATACATTTTACATAATAAAAGAATGAATTTAAAGAAATTAGTTTTAAATATGCATACACTATCCTACATTATCCTTAATTAGAGTTAAATATTAAATGAATATACTATTGTACATAACATTATAAAGATTAACATTAAAGTTTTGCAGTTTATCTAAAAGCCTCAAAGCTGTTTTTGTAATTACATGTCTCATTTCTGCTTGTGATTCAATAATGACAGATAAATTAAAAAAAACTTACATATAGCCTGTCTGTTTCCGTTGTAACATAGGTGCTATAATATAGGAAGACAATTTATTTTTGATCCCATCCAAGTGATCTATCAACGGCCATTTTCCACTGCTTATATCTCATATCACGTTCATCTACAGATATACTAGGGGCATATGTTATACCATTAGTCATTGGTATGGGTGCTCCATTGTTGACGCCATCTACAGCCCAATAGGCAACTAGCGCGGCACCTAATGCAGTGCTCTCAGTGAAACCAGCTTTTATCACGTTTATACCAATCAAATCTGCCTGAGTCTGCATAACTAGGGCATTTGATGTCATGCCTCCATCAACCTTAAATGAGATAAAAGTAAAAATAGTATTTCGTATCAAACGACGACAGAAAATGACATATATTTTTTAAATGTTATTTGAAAAATATATGTAAATATATATAAGTAAATTACAATATACAGAGGTACAGGCCACCGAGAATTCTGTAGGTTCCGTAATAGTAAATAAAATTTTTAAAAAAATTAACTAACCTTTAGTAATTGTAGAGGGATGCCACAGTCTTCATTCATAGCATCCAGAATATCCTGCACTTGGAAGCAAACAGCCTCAAGAGCTGCCCTAATTATATGATAAGAGTTGGTGTCTTCAGTAATGCCGCATATCACTCTGGAATAATTAAACTAATTACTATATTTATTTAAATTTAAACCAGTACCACTCATATTGAATAAAATTTGTTTATTTTCATCAACAACAACCGACACAGGACTAATCACTTTTTGCACTTCGGCCTTTTTTAAATATAAAACATCACGCTAGTTCAACCTCTTTTACATTACAAGAATGACCTATTTAGTGTTACCAAAGAGGTTTAATATCAATTTAGCCTTTAACAATTTGATCCATAAACAATAAAAAGTAACTAAGATTTGCCATCAAAGACATGTGGTACTCAAAACTCCGACATTAAGCACTGAGGGTAAGTGAAATATGTCATTATTATATGTAATGAAATACATACATCTAATGCTTGTTAATACTAAAAAGGTATGAATACACTTGTAGATTGAATATGTTGGTCAAATTAACAAATACGTATTCAAGACGCAAAATTTTGCACAAACACTGTTTTAATATATATTCAAAAAAGGGATAAAATCTACTAAACAAAAATAACACGAAAAATTTTTTACCCTCTGGCATCTTGCCTCCAATATGGAGCATATAAACCGCTAAACGCCGGGACAAACACAACACTTCCTTTATCTGTTGCCTGCTCAGCAAGAGCCTGGGACTCCTTGACGTCATCTAAAAGTCCAATGTTATCCTTAAGCCAACTTAAAGCCGCACCAGCTACAGCCACCTGAAAGATTATGTTTCGGATTTAATGATACATCTTTAGTACAGTACAGTACCATAAATTACATTACATTTATGGTCCATTCGTAATGAAAAGTTTCAAGGATGTCTAAAAATGGCATGCACAACAATATCCTACACTCTAAATGTAATGGTTTTCTCTATCTAAAGTTGTTTAGATGGGATGCTAAAAAAAAAACATTCACCACGTAATTTAATAAAGATCTCTTTGCGAAAGAAACTCTAGCCTAGAAATTACGATGCTTCAAAACATAGTCGAAATTATTCACTCTTATTTTTGCAAATGTTTAATCATTAGATTTTTTTCCTAAGAGAGTTACTTTAATTTAAAAAAAAAAAAAAATTTTTACAATATAATGAAGATTAAAAAGAAATATTAAAGCAAAACCAGAAATTTATATAAAATGACAATCTTACCGATCCCTCTAAGGCATATGCTGGTGAACTTTTACTTCCCAATTGGTATGCTACAGTTGTCAGTAATCCTCTACTTGAGTTAACTCTGATATCACCCGTATTGTACAAGACAAAGCATCCAGTACCATAAGTGGCTTTAGCTTGTCCCTTTTGTAAACACATCTGCCCAACTAATGCCGCTTGTTGATCACCGAGACATCCTGATATTGGAATACCCTTCAGTGGTCCACTGGCAATGTAACCATAAATCTAAAAACAGTGGGAATTATAATTTTATAATCTGTAAAGTTTAGAGTCCACAGCACCAACAGTCTGATGATTGATATGGAAGCCTAATTGAAGTCCTTTTCTCCCTCCTACTCCTTTATAATAAGTAAAGGATGAAGAAAAGAAACAGGATATTTTTCCCTTTATTCTGTCCCTTAAAGTTAAGCAACTTAACCCAATGTAATACAAATCATTTTAAATAATTAAAGAAATAAAGTCTACATTCAATTGCCATCATTTTAACAATTGGTATGACTGTACTGTGACAATGTGCACAAAACCTTGATTTAATGATGAGATAAAAAAAGTGTGGAGATAAAAAAGATTGCACACAATTTGTTGTTTGTGGTAAAATTATTATGTTATAACAGCTATATATGTGTTCTATGCTACAAGATTAACTACTTTATTCATATCATTATGATAATAAAGTAGTAAGTAATCTAAGTACATGTCATTTTAAATGAGGAGGGGATCAATGGGTAAAGGAATTATCCTTTTTCTATGGATCCCTTCCTATGTCCTTTAAAGGGAGGCAATACATCTATGGGCATCGGTCACCGTTAGGTGTACCACTTGCTTGTTTACCACCTTTTAGTTTATAAAAAAAAAGAAACAAAGTTTAATATTACTTTTCAAAAGCTAATAACTACATTATACTGAAGTATAATACAAACTGAATACTTATAAAACAGCATAGCAATTAATATTTTATAATGCAAATTTAATTCTCTAACAATGTCACATTGTTTGGCACAAAGTAAAGGTTAGCAGAGGCCTTTGTTTTCCTTTAACAAATTATCAATTATTGAAATTATGTACAAATATAATTCCTCATTCTAATAAATCAAAGGCACTGAAGATAGTACTTTTACTAAAACCTACTTCACTGTCTGTCCTTTAAGTACATTACAAAAAAAAAACTAGATGAAAATATTAATTGAGTGAGAAGTGATTGTGTACCTCGGAACTGGACTTGATCTCTGGAAGAACTGATTTTGACACTTCAAAGAATTTGAGCAACAAAGGATCCCATTTTAAAGTTTCAATGTTCATCAACATTGTTCTTGATGCATTACTGACATCCGTAACATGTTTGCCATTGTTAGGACCACCTAGAAATCATATGTATCAATAGTAATCTTATTAAATATTAATAAAAATATATTTTGAAAAGATTTTAAGAAGACATGTTTAAAAATGATATAATATGACTTATCAAAGTTTAATGAGTGAACATTTATCTATTCTGCTTGAATACACATATTTTACATACCTGTTAAATTCCAAATAATCCAAGTATCAACAGTACCAAAATAACAAGTTCCTTTCTTCATAGCCTGGTTAACAACTTCAACTTTGTCGCTGAGCCATCTCAATTTAACTGCACTGAAGTAGGGTGATAGAGGTAGGCCACATAACGGCTAAATCAGACAAAGAAGAAAAAACAATTTCATAAACCTTTTATACTCAAATATTTGTTTTAAAAGTACTAAAGATTACCTTTAAATAGTTCTTGTTCCCAGTTTTATTAGGTATAGTATCTAATAATTTATCTATTGTTGTTGTGGTGCGCATATCTAACCATACTATTGCATTGTGCAGGGGTTTACCAGTACTTTTATCCCAGACAATAGTTGTCTCCCTTTGATTTGTCACACCTACTGCTATTATATCCTGGAAAATTACAAAAGAATCAATTTAAACACCTTCTTCTTTAAATCCGTCTTCTAATTTTTTCTTACTTTTTTATCTTATTACACAGGCTTTAATTGAGTCTGAATATCTAGTAAGCCTAAGATTAGACCAGTGAACTTCTCAAATTAAGAATTCTGATTCCTTGAAATTTATTAATATCTGCTGTTGATTACTTCCATAAATTCTCAACAAAATTGACAAACTTTATACAAAAGGATTAATATGTTCTAAACAAAAGCGAGATTAGTGCCAGAACCATACCAATTCAGAATCCAAAATATTTCTTTAACATCACAAATGCTTATGTATTTTTTATAGTAGTATATTTTTTAAATCTATGAGATTTATTTGGCTCTCCATTAAGCTATGGTAATTTATACAAATGAGAAATTTATCAATGACTTAAAAAACATAAATAACAACAGACAATTCCATAACAAGGTCAGACAGATGAAGTACTTATATGTTTACTTGTATCAATGTGACTATAAAGCAAAAAAATACATTTACTATCAACACAAAACCCATCTAAAATATTAATTTTCTACATGTATGTACATTATTTGATGTTACTGGATTTATATTGTGTTAAAACTTAAATTGACCAATCAATATTTTCATGATGATCGGAAAGTTATTTAAATGTTGAAGTCTAACAAAAAAAAACTTTAATTTACATTAATATTTAATATAACATTTGTCTTTGCAGTCTTTAGTATGTTGTAAATATTACATAAATAAATGTATGAACCATAATTTAGTTCATACATCAGTGTTGGTTTTTTGGAAAGATGTTAAGATAAAGATTACATAACAACAATATAAATACATACATGCACATGTAATTTAATTTACACTGCGTTTTAACGTCTAAAACATTAAAATAGCAATTGTTAGTCAGTATTATCAGAAGCAATAAATAGAGGTACAATTTACCTCTTTGTTGGTCTCCGTGATATGAAGACCAACAAAGAGGTAATGAAATATCAACTCACCTTAGGACTTCCACCTAGAAGAACTAATTGTTCAACAGCTTTTTCAATACAGGTTATCACAACTTCTAAAATATCGAGTGGGTCTTGCTCTACCCATCCTTCTTGAGGAAAATGCTGTGCTAATTCTTTCTGGTGAACAGCTATTACTTCAGACGAATTGGCTTTGAATATTATAAAACGGGCACTAGATGTACCTTCATCAATAGCACCAACTAAGGGTCCAAATTTTCCAAAACTCGGCGTCATAGCGGAATCACTAATTTTTATTGGTTTTCTATCTTTTTTTCACGTGCTTTATGTCTAATGCAAACTAAACGGTTAATTAAACTTCCTTTAATTATCACTTTTAAAAGTAGTTAACAATATAATAATTATTCAAAATATTTTCGAAAATTAAAGCTAAGCTTAGCTTAGCTTAGCTTTCAGCTTATTAGCTTTTAGCTTCTATACAATACCTATACAATACAATTTCACAATAATAGAATTTTTCAACCACTTTTTTCAAGCATCTTTATCTTTGTGCAATATATTCAGACCTCGTGTTGTGTTTAGTGCTGCCAGCAACAAATTAAAAATTCCACTGATGGATTTCTGACTGCAAATGTTCAACGAGTTTTATCTGCTAAAAATCCTATAGAGCAGGAATTAAACAATAAAAAAACGAGTAAACGTTTTTTTTATATTATACACTCCTAAATTAGTCCTATGTTCGTTCCGACAACCACAAAAAAGGTAAATCAAGTCATGGTAGCAAAATGTCGAGAACAAACATTTTTACTAATTCCGCTATAAAAGAAAAATCAATGAGCTGTTAAAATATTTGTAATGTCTGTAAATACTATAATATCCGTTCAATTTGTCTAAAAATCTGTTAACTCTGGAACACTAGTCATGTTTCCGCTCCAAAACAATAGCATTTGATTTTCAAACTAAGACAATACATAGACAATATATTTCTTAGGGAGATTAAATCAAGAACCAAGAATAACTCAGAAACGCGATATCAATGTATAAATTTTGCTAAGAATGAAAAAGAAGACTACTATATTTATGGATTTAATATGTTTCAAAATGGCATACTTCCTTTCAGTCATATGGCTTCTAGACTACAGATAAAAAAACCTAGCTACCTAGCCTAAATCTCGTTATGAGTAAATAACCTCAGGGGCCCCCCGGGAGCCTTAGCTCGGGCCGTTACTTTACTATTATTACTGGATTGGGAGGCCACCGAGCTCTTAGGTCGTTGCGGCGGACGCTCCATGGACTAGGCTCAATGGCTCCCGAGAGCGGACCTCGGTTTGAACTGTTACTTGGTTACCCGTATAGCATTCCGAATCGAGGGCGCCCAGGAGGGCCGGACCTCGGCTCGAGCGGTAGCATTTATCGCAATATTATTATGACAGCTACAATTACTACCCCTTCGTAAAGCGTTAGCGCTGGGAGAAGAAGTATAATACAATCGACCGAACGGTCGATTGCATTATAAAACCTAGCCCGAGTATAGGAGATCGGAGTAATGCGCGCCGCTCTTACTGCACTCCCTTTAATATAAAATGTCCGCACCACCAGCAGCAAGCATTTACTCACTTTTAGATTTTTGTAAAAATAAAAGTAATGACGTAACTGTTACTGTTTTATTTCATTTAAGGCCTTATTATTTAAAAATCCACGTTTAAAAGAAAAATTATAAGGTCAATAAACGTCAATTTTAAGTAGAATAATTTTCTATAAACTCGCAAAATTCTCATCAATCACATCATAATATATTAATATTTAATGTTCCGAGTATTCGAATAGTAACAGCAAAAAACAGAACTATTAGATAGAAGAAACGAAAAAGCAAATAAGAATTAAAGTTGATTACTATGCATGATTATGAAAACTGTATATTGTTAGATTCGAAGAATATTTGATCCGATATGCAAAATTCCTATAACACGTCCATCACTTCCGAGGCGCTCGGCCAACTGGCCGTAGTAGTGAGCCGCATCGCCCACGTCGAGCCATCTCAGGGTGACCTTGTCCTTTCGACTTATCCATTCTCTAACTATATCGTATTTTCAAGTCGAGTTTAAAAAGGGCAGAACCGCTGTCCCACTTTGGGTCAACGGTTCCGTTATTTACTTTAAGATTTTAAAAGATTTTAATATAACAATGATTACAGTTAATGTATTAACAGCAAACTAACGACTAAACGAACAAAGAAGAAACCAAAGGAAACAAAGAGACTAAAGAAAAGGATTTATTATATTTTCGAGTAGACTTTTAACTAAAAAGAAAAGGGCGGAATCGCTATTCCACTTTGGGTGAACGGTTCTGTTATTTACTTTAACATTTTTAAAAGATTTCAATATAATAGTGATTACAGTTAATGTATTAACAGCAAACTATTGGCTAAACGAACAAATTTGCTAATCACGACCGCAGCGCTTCCGCACGCATTGAAGTCCGAAAATGATGTGACCGAGTACTACTGGTCTTGCGGCCTGTTTTAAATGCCAAGTGCCCTATGCTCCCCTCTCCCCCCTACCACGCCTCCCCACCACCGCACATCTTCTCCCACCTAGTGTACATCCAACACTATATATACCGCATGATTTAAGTTTCGTGCTCAGTTACAGCACAGTCAGTATACAGGAGTAAGCGGACGCTTGGTTTTGGTACGAAGTGGTGATTACTACTTGTTTTTGCTGTAACTTTTGGCCGTTAAAGCCGCAAAGATAAAATGAGCAGCCGCAAACCTGTCCCATCCTTTATAGTCCCTGACGGCGTGAGTAATGGTTTTATTTTTTTCATATGATTCTAATAATTTTTAAAGGTGCAACTGAACTTCAAAAACCCACTGGGAAATTGTTTTTTTAAATTATAGAACTTTTAAATTATCAAGGGTTTTTAAAATTAATATAATACCATAGTGTATTGAAAGACAAGTAAATATTAAAGAGGTAGTCGAAACATTTTATTTAGGGCCAATACTGGATTTTTCATTTATTAAAATGCATACATATTAAGGAAGGACTTGTTTGAGATGCCACAGAGCAAGCACTTTTCTTTAGCTGCCAGCAGTGATGTTGAGTGATGGTGGGGTCATCTCACATTTTATATGTACAATATGTCGCAAAAGTAGCTGCTGGGATGTTTTGCGGCTAGCTTCTTCTCCCAGGGCAAGACGCAGCATTTTTTCTTTTAACGATTTCGACATCGGTCTATTTAATATTCCGGGCTGCTGTAAACGCCACCTCGAACGTCGCTCCTAGACACATATAAATACACAAATAAATTAACATTGAATATCCGCTCTCGCCCGCAACCCAGAGGGAAAGGCAGAGATTATGGATTTTTGTAATAAAGCACAATTCTAGTATTACACTTTGTTCAATGGGGAATAGCATAAAGATGTAAGTGCAAAGTTTAAGGCAGGTGTTATGAATATACAAAAGGAGTAAAGTAAGTTTTAAATAGAGAGCAGGATAGCACGCAACCCGAAACGAGCGGAAGCGGAACTCACCCAGCGACCCAATGCTGGAGGATTAGTGGTGGTCGTGTCTACTCGTATTATTATTGAACATTTGTATTTTGTTAGGCTGTTCTGGTGTAATGGATTGTATATGTCGTATTACCAGCGCGACGGCTCGGCGAAGCTGTCGGTGGCGAGCTCGTCGCGCACGGCGGTGAACTCGGCGGCGAACTTTGCGGTGAGCCTGGCGATTTGCTCAGCGACGTGTTCGGCGGCGAGCACGCCGCGCACGGTGGCGAGCTCGGCGGTGAACTCGGGGGTGAGTCTGGCGGTGAGCCTGGCGGCTTGCATGGCGATGCGCTCGATGGTGTGACCTGCGGCGTGCTCGGCAGCTACCGTGTAGCGCATGATGTTGAACTCGGAGGTGAGAATGGCGGTTTGCTCGGCGACGTGCTCGGCGGTGAGCACACCGCGCACATTGACGAGCTTGGTGGTGAACTCGGCGGTGAGCGTGGCGACTAGCTTGGCGATGCGCTCGATGGCGTGATCGGCGGAACGGTCGGCGACGATCTCAGCGACAAGTTCGGCGCAGAGTGCGTGGCACACGGCGGCGAACTTGGCGGTGAGCCTGGCGGCTTGCTCGGCGTCGTGCTCGGCGTCGCGCTCAGAGGCGAGCGCGTCGTGCTCAGAGGCGAGCACGTCGCGCTCAGAGGCGAGCGCAACGCGCACGGTGGCGAGCTCGGTGATGAACTCGGTGGCGAGCCTGCCGACTTGCTCGGCGGCACGCTTAGATTCGCGTTCTGCGGCGCGTTCAACGGCGAGCTCGACAGCGAGCTTGGCGGCGCGCTCGGCGGCGCTCTGGGCGGCGCGCTCAGAGGTACGCCGCCGAGCAAGCTCAGCGGCCTGCTTAGCGGCCTGCTCAGCGGCCTGCTCAGCGGCCTGCTCAGCGGCGCTTTGTGCCGGCGGGGCTTTGCTGCTAGAAGGCCGGAAATAGAAAATAAAATGTATTGTATAGAAATAACTTTGAACCAAACAAAAGAAAGCATTACACGAATACAGGGCTTATGCTGTTTACGAACTTCCAACAAACTAAACAAAATGATCAAATCGTAAACTATTCACGATTCAATACAAAAAAAAATAACAAAGAAGCTATTTTTTTTTTTGCATTGCCCTCTGTAGTAAAACTTTTTGATATTTCAAAACTTACTTTTTAATGTGTTTTTTTTTAAAGGTACCGTAATCCATTTCAACGAACTACATACATGCATACATTGTCTATTTAGCACTGATATACAATATTAACATGTCGCCTATATTTGTAATTAAATTTGTATTTTTATACAATACAAATGTATATACATACGTAGGACACAGGTAAATAATGATTCAAATAAGGTTTACTCTAAAGTATTATAATGAATGAGTGGAGAAGCCGCGTGGCTATTGTACCACTCAAACAGTCAAAATATACTGGCCTGTGGGACACCTCCTCCTCAACGGGAGCAGTAGGTGCGGTTGGTGGAGGTGGAGGGTTCAGTGTGGTGGGTGGATCGGTAGGTAAGTTCACCATCAAATTCCTTTTGGTCACGCTAAATTTCTGATGAAAAAAGAATGAAATTAAATTTATGTATATTTGGCAACGATTTGACAATATCTTCTAGTTTACTTCATTGAATGAATTGTGATCAAACATATAAGACAAGTTGGCCGCCGTCTTATAGTGTTTCGTAAAGTGTCGACTTACTATAGAGTGAATACAGCCTCGCACCCGGACCATGCCGGTTTCTATAGGGGGAAGGTCACCAATCTTCAGTTTCATGGGAATTTCCACCTCTTTGTATTGCTGGAGAACGCTGGAAAACGATATAGAAGTACTAAGCACTAAATGTAATACAAAATTAAATACAAGTGCTAAACACGATATCCACAGTATCGCAATATTTTAATAAACTCTTGACACTGAATTAAGGCAGCTAATGTTACTTCGCAAATAAAACTAACAATTTAGACCGAGCTTCTAACTTGTATTCTCCACGATCCAACTCGATCTATATTCTGCTCACAAGCGCAACCACCTGTCGCATCGTCTGTTTACCGCGTGAACTCTTTAACCTTTAGCAACTAACTTCCACCTGACAACATAAGATGTTGCCCAAACCCCCAACCCCACTCGAGCCACGCGTGCTACACTAATTGGTCGTTACGTAGAATATTCAAAATATAGCTTCCGTCCGACATCTATCTATATCTATATATCTACCTTATTAATATAAATATCATGTTTAAACGCGATAAGCTCACGAAACTAAAAAAGGCGATAAAACCAACAATGAACAAAGTGCGTACTGTCATAAACCTGCGCATTCAGAAACCACGTGTTTCACAAAACAGAGTCATGGTAGGTTTCAAGCTTTAAAACACCCTAAGTTTATTTATTTATTCATTAAAAGGTACACCAATAATGTATTCAAAATACAAAAAGTTTAAAGTGTATAAACATAAACACTATATTTATTGATACGTTCATACGAATATTAAGATGAAAAGTAGAAAGTTACATAATATTTATTTATCACTTAAGCTACAACATTCCGTATAAAGGGTCTTAAAACTTAAGTCCGGAATATTTCAATAATTTTAGCGTACTAATCACCGACAACGATAACACAAGACACACTTAAGCACAGTGGTGCTTAAGTGTGTCTTGTGTTATCGTTGTTATATTGCTAATTATTATATTGTTAATTACAAGTAAATTTTTTTATGAAGTGGACAGCAAAATTATTTAGCAAATTTACAAAATATTTAACATCACACTACAATTTTCGGAGTCAACCAAACAAAATGCGGCAGATGAAAAAGCGAGGCATTGCTAATATAT
>JAABKM020000025.1:5971140-6047108 GCA_016277805.2 Papilio aristodemus | reverse complement strand
CCGATCACTGTAACACTTTTTATAAAGCATTGAATAAAGAGCAAAAAAGCGGAAGGGAGATATTTGACAACCTGTTACTTGACAATTACTTAATCATAAAAATATCTACATTATTTATGATTGTCACTGATATATTCTACTCGGTTGGTATTGTAAATAAATAAATAAATGTCTTTAAGTTCTCTGAAAACACATTAAAGGGGCTCCCTGTATCGTATGTATTTAGAGAACTTAGGTGGGTGCGTTAACTATCTAATCAAAATATAATCTCTTAATAGAGACCCACATGTTCTACAGTGTACGTATTACACTCGATAAATGGTTTTGTTGGTGAGAAAAAAATACATAAAATATTTACTTTCTTCTTCGTACACCGGCTTGGCAACAGGTTCAAATCCGCCCGCCAATATGCAGCCATCGCGTTCACGGAGATAGATATAGCCGTCAGGGTCTCTCACCACTAAAACAATGTTATAGAGTAACTGTAAAATCAAGCCAACCTTGACTTGATAATTCTTGCATTTGAATGTACAACACTTAGACAACTAGTGACATTTTATATAAAGATACGTCATAACCTTACAAAATCGCCCATAAAACAGTTTGCCGTGATAGTGACATCTTTCGTTTATTATACCAAACCCATATTGAGCCTTAACAATGTAACTTTAAGGTACATAATAATGTATAGCTTTTATTTAAAAGTTCTAAGCAAAATTGTATGATTGAAAGAATATTGAATTTTTATTTTTCATGAAAAATGAAAAAAAAACTGCCTCGGTAGTACAGTGGTATCACGTATTAGGTATACGGTACGGCTGGAACGCCGGAGTCCCTGGTTGAATTCCCGGGTCGGGAAAAATGATATTGGATTTTTTCAGCTTGATATCAGCCCGGAGTTTGGAATTTGTGCCCGATACTTACTACTTATACGATAATTTGTGTCACATTATGGGACGGAAAAACATATGGCGAAATGTGGTTGCACTAGTTGCACCTCTGTCTACCCCTTCAGGGAATACGGGCGTGAGATATGTTTTTTTTTTTATTTTTAATGCCCTTATAATACAATATAACTATGGCATAATGAAATCATTTAACCCAACCCAAAACTGGTAACAGTAATTTTGCCTTGCCAATAATTTTATTTACTCTATTAGTTTAGTTTCCCAGTTAGTATTTTTTATAACTTGATTACCTATTTGTATTAACATAAAATAGATCTTACACGATTATCTCTATTCCCAGTTAGTTTAATGACGTAAAAAAAACTGCAAATGACGACCGCTTTGCACCAGGAATCAGCACTTCGCACCCGTCGTAGATAATTGAACCAAATACAAAACAGTATATAAAAATCAGTGGTGTGTCGGAGCCCTAATATTGACTTCGATTATTTTCTATAACAGAAAAGATGGAATGAGAGGGAGAGGATTTTACAAAGAAAGGGCTGGAAAGGTAAAGGTATTCTCGATTTATTTCTTACCCTGTTCACAGATACGCAACTTATCTGCCAGAATTCGCCAAAAAAATGGCTTCATTCCATAAAAAGTAAATTATTAATGTACATACCTGGAGTCATGGGATCTAAGTTGTGGATCTTCTTAGTATGCAGGTAGTAATGTTCACAAGGCAGTAGAGGCACCTTCACTTGAGGCTTGGCTAGTTGACCGACCTAGGACAATTAATTAAAATACACAATATCAAAAATTCAATGGTTTACAATATGTTTAATAAATATGTACATATATATTTTCTTATATACATATATTCTGTATAGTTTTCATATATGTACATGTTATTATATGCCGTTCAGAATATTTTTCGAGAATTTAAAATTTAAGAGTATTCAACGAATAGTGTTAAACCAAAATAGAAATAAATCTAATAGTTTGAATTTATATTAGACAATGCATAGATCGTGTATTTACTAGTGTGAAATCAATTTCAGGCATTACCTGTCTCGCCCAGAATCCGGCACAATTGACAAAGAAATCGCACTCAATAGCACCACGATCTGTTTCCACGGCATAAACCCTGTCGTATGTAGACAGTACTGAAGTTACAGCACAATTTTCCATCACGCCCACTCCTGGGGATTATTATTTTATTTAATATCACCAAATTTTAATGTGAAGAGTATATTGTATTTTACTTGCCATTCTCCACGGCTTCGCGCATTAATGACATACACAGAAGGTGTGGATCGCCAACGCCGTCCCCTGGTATCCATAATCCTCCGAGTATGTCGTCTACATTAAGCATCGGCCAGATTTCTTGGCATCTCTTCGGTGTGACTAGCTCACATGGAATACCCCATGAACTGCGTAAAAAAATGGAACATAATTCATTTTATCTAGTTTAACATTGAAATTACATTTCATAATTAGAAATATGCATTGATTTAATTATTTTGGAACGATAAAAACATATGCTAAGTTGATTGAGACTTGTAAATAATCTCAGATCAGTTATGTTTCTTATGTAGTACTTTTGTTTCATGATTAGATATTTATTACGCGTTATAAATCACGAAAAGATGACGATGTATAGTTTGAGAGAGCAGATATTTATTGCCTAGCACCGGGACGCACATCAATTGCGCAACTCGATCGATAACTGATAGACGCACGTACGATACCACGCAGATGCATCTAGAAGTCTAATTATTACTGCGTAGTATATTCTGATAAGAAAATTTAACATAGTTTACTTACATACATGACACTTTAAACATATTTCATTTTATCATGTATAATACACACGTACGTATGTACTTAGCAAAATACTTTTCATGTTTGCAATTAAACATGTAGGAATCTAAGTTTGCTTTTATATTTCTCGAAAAATCTCTAAAACCATTTCGGTATTGGCGTTAAAGAAATATTACAATATTATATTCTTATACATACACTGACTGACTTTTCATTCTTCTATAAACAGTCATCCTATCTCGAGTTCTTGCAAGCAGAAGTGAACCGCATTGCTTCCAACCTGTTGGTCTGCCACAGGCCTCTAAGTCTTGCAATAGCCGAATCGATGATTGAGCAAGTTTTACTTGAGCCAAGGATGGTTTGAAAGCGCCAACCAAACCTGAGGAATGCCATCGACTGCCGTTGCCGACTCTGCACAAAGGAAATTATATTGTCTTAAATATTCATTAGTTTTGTAAAATTTACGTAAGCTCGTATAATATCTCGATGTATTGAATAAATTGCATTTTATATAAAGATTATCATGTCAATTGAAAGCCATGACATTTTCTTAAAATTGTGTCCCACCAATCCTTTGAAAACCTTGCACCTAAGGGACATTATCTGCCTTAAATTGGATACAATTATTATTCATAGACATCTATAATATCATCTTCAGTGTATCACATTAAAGAGAAGGAAGACGGAAGTTATAAAAATCATAAGAAAAAGTTTCACCCTTGCCATCAGCCCCAGTCATCCAAAGCTATGATTTGTTGGTTGAAAAAAGTATGAATGTTTTGAGTTACCTGGAATCAACTCTTTTGAGTTGATTCCATATACAATTTTTTTAATACTTTTTGAATAATAACATGTATGCAAACAGTGACACTGACATGTAGTTTTTAAAAAGATTTTTATATATATTTTTTTCATATGATAATTGTGTTTTAGATTTTGACCTGACCGTCAATTCAAATTCGAAAACCATCATTTGCAAAACTAAATCTTCTCAAACTCTCAGCATTTTATTATTCTATTACCTTTCTTTATTCAATCCTGAAAACTATCAAAATCTCTTGTCTAATAATATCCTAGTGTATCTTGCAGGTATCATTTATATTAGTTGAACATTTTATTAAGAATAATTTTCATTACAAAATGTGTTTAGCGTTAGGAACCTCTTAACAAAAAATTCAACACTGGTAACTCAAAGCTCATAAAACAATGATTTTGTAAAAACTTAGAATGTATTATTGAACCTAATATCCATCAATAATGGTTAAAAGCAGAATGACATGCCTTATTTTTTTATCAAAAAAAAGGGTAATACTTTACTAGACAAACACATACTCTAAATTTCCTTAAAACTTACCCAATCTTTGTTAAAACTTACAGATTGATAGAATATTAGTTGTTTAACACTATTTACTAATAGAAAACTTGAGGCCTTTTAGTTTAGGTTATGTTTTGGTACTTAATCTACAGGCTAGGTTAGGTTAGGTTTAAACTTGTAAATCACACACAAGCCAAGCTAGCAAAGCCAGCATGCCACGGTAGCGGCAGCCGAGTGTCAAATCCAACTCTGAGGTGTATACCTCATGTAATAATATATCTGTTCATACATTTCAAAGAAATCGTTTAAACTTCCTAAGAAGCTTCAAAATGGCAGACTTGTTTTCGACTTTTTCGAAAATGTTGGAAATAGAAGTATTTACTTTATAAGTGTATGAAATACGTATACATAAATATTTCCGCAGAGTTTTTTTTTATTGATAAAAATGTTAAAAAAATTAATATTCTGTCAATCTATAAGTTTTATAGCAATTTAACCAAGTGTCCATCTTGTAAAATACCAAATAAAGAATAAATTAAACACTTTTCCTAATTTACTTAGTGACTTTAATATTCCTTAAATTATGTGTTCTTGACGCGTAAACGGTTTATGTCAGAATGCCAGGATTTTTTTTAAAAAGTTAAAAGAATGTAAGTTTGCTTACTTTTCTCTTTCTATAAGGATAGTTTTGTCTCCCCAACCACGTCTTGCCAAATGATAGGCAACAGCAGCTCCCATAACTCCACCGCCACATATCACGACCTTTGCTTTCCTCGGTAAAGTAGATAAACACCCACTTAAAGTTTCATGCTGGTCTAAAACATCTCGATTGGATAACGACTTAGTCCCATACCCCACACTCCAAAACGTCTTAAGATTACTCCGTAATCGACTAGTCAGCATGATATTGCGTTACTGCTCAAATGTTTAGCACTTGTACAATTTATTACAAACTACATCAAAAAAGCTGTAATCTAAAAATATTTTTCATTTGGACAGTATTGATATTTGTTATGACATTTATGTCGATGACAATGATAGAATATTTAATGTTGCCTTACCACCGAAAAGTAATACCTGACATTGGACGTCATTTGCACTTTTTGTATTTTTATTTTGCGTCATTAATCTTACAGGTATTAAAAGTTGTCATAAAGAATTAGATTTTTTTTTCAATAAAAAGGTTTATTCTGATTTTTTTGTTGTCACTGTAAAACCTCAACGAATTGTTAAGATTTTACAATTTAAAAATCTATAGGTGGAATTTGACATTTTTACTGGCAATACTGCACTTGGTTGGTCTAACCAGGGGTATGCAACCCGCGACCCTCGGGCCGCATGCGATCCGATTTGAAATTTTCTGCGGCCGGCCTAGCGATTTTTATTTTACTTATTTCTATCTCTAAAATGACAAACTCTTAAATTGGTATCATCAAGCCATATATTGCAAATTATCTGTAATGCATGGACGTTCACGAGGCTTGAACGCTACTAGTTTGGGTTACCACGGTTTATTTTAACTATTTAAATTATTGTTTCGTTTCATCACATAAGCAGCCCGACAATACTAATTTTAGTATTAAATGTGCTATTTTTCTATTAAATATTTAAATTAAAACTTTTTCATTATTAAGATTCATTTTAAGATTTTTGTGGCCTTGACGAAAAAATGGTTGCTAACCCCTGCCTACACTGACGTTTTCGTCGCGTATTGTGTCTATTCCGTCTGTTGTGAAGTTGTCTATCCCTTTCCGAAGTTTTAAAATGATAAGCGTCCTTCAAGTCCGAAAGGATGTGCAAATTATTATATATTTATGTTGACTTGAAAATTTTGAAACAAAGAAGAATGTAATAAAAAATGTTAAGATAAATAATAAACTCTTAATGAGTCGATAATGAATTGTAAAAATATTTTTTAATTTTATTTACCATTAATGAATTTGTATATTTAAAGATATCAATGTTGGACAATTTAGAAATTTTGGTGTAATTGTGTGAGATTCAGTTAATTTTTTTTTTAGTTTTGAGTTAGCTTTCAGAGTACGTATGAAATTTTATTCACAAGAAAAATATAATAAATTTGGTCGTTAACTGTTGTGTAACAATTTCAATTCTCAAAGAGTTCTTCGGTTTTCTAAATTTACTAGGTTTATTAGGTCTAGGTTTATTTTAACAAAAAAGTAGAATATAGTGACATCTAGCGGAAAATGGCTGTAACAAGATAAAACGTTTTACCTCCAAAGAGTATGTAGAACAGACTGGCATATTACCATTTCTGAGTAATAATAAAAGAGGGCACTGTTATAAAAGTGTTGTTTTTATTTAAGTATAATACATTATTAATTTAGAAATTCAAAAGATAATAGAACAAACAAAATGTAATATGTAATTAATGTTTCCACGCTTTTTATTCGTCCAGTGCTGATTCTTGATTAAGCGTTAAGTCAACACAGAAACAAATGGTGATGAGCATACAAACCATTTTATTTAATTATTCATTATAAATCAACTGGAAATAGTCTTTGTTTTCTAGGTGGTGATCAGAAATGTTATCGTATCAAACAATACGGCACAAGCATTTGTAATTTTTTACTTTTTAATAAAAATAATAAGCCATCCTAACGATACAACCTAACGTACTTTATACTTACATTAATGGATCTTAATAAGCGTAAGTCTAGAAATGATTATAAGTGATTTGAAACAATCTTTTTTTACGGTCCTTTGCGAACACAGTCCCAGCTGAAGCCCATAGCCCCTGTTTCATGGAAGCCAAAATACAAGTAAGAACTCCTCAGAGTCTGTATATCATGAGTTGACTTTAAGATAATTTTTATTTTACACTGGAATTTATAGATAAATTAGGTATTATTTTAAATTTAATTTATCTTTAAAAACGTACCAATGATATATTGAAATACAAGAATCAAAACCTTTACTTAAGCTGCAACTAACAATGGTAGCCGATACTGTAATAAACTAAAATAAATTGAATTAGAAAACATTAATTACATTGCCTTCTTAATAATGTGGAAGACGCAAATAATATTTTGGAAAATCAGCTAGTAATAAAGAATAGCCCTGGCTAGTTTACCGTACATATGTTATATATAGTATTAGCACTCATGATCATAGGATAGGATACATGTTCCAAAGTGCGATTCTAAGGTTTAAAAAATAAAAAGTAGAGAAGACATCGAGCTAGCAGATACACGAGACCTAAGGATGGACGGCGCAAATTCACTCCAATCCCAAGCTCCGGTACGTCTCATTCTTCGGGCGAAGAAGTTATGTAACGGAAATCAAACTTATGAGCCGAAGTTCATAAATTTATAATAAAAATTGTTATACAAAAATATTAATCGTAGAAGAAATCTACTTGAATGTCACAAGTCGCAAAAAGTCAATCGTTACGTCATACGAACACTTAAGTGACCTGTGTGACATTGTTCGTCGGACAGAAATTAACTAAGAAATTAATTAATTGGCGTTCTCAGTAAATAAAAGCTAAAACAATTACACTATTATATAGCTATAGCTTATAAAATAACGAGTAGGAATTAATAATTAACTCAATTTCTTCCTATTTTTTCATAAGATTTTGTTTTTGGGACCCGTGGATATATTTTTATTCGCCGCGATTAAATGAAATGGTTGAATCATACATAATATTTTACTTAAGGTATAATTATTGCAATGTTTATTCATATTAAATAAAAAAGGGATAAATTCCTGTAGGAAGAAAGAACCTTAACTACTGAACAAGCAACTGAAAAGTATTAACAGATTTTTACGACCGTTTTTGTGAAATCTTGAGAATTTTTCACTCGAAAAGTTTACTCAGTCATCAGTTAACGACGCCAGTTTGGTTTACCTAAGAAAAAATAATAAGATATAAGATGCCTAATAATTTTAACAAATATAAATACTGACAATTTGAATAAGACGCGTTTTATTAGTTGGCGGTTTACAAACATGGCGGCCGCCCCTACCGTCGGATCCTAAAGCTACTCATTTCAACCGAGGGTCGCAATGCCGTATACATCAGTATTACTATTGCGGTCGTCCGCATTTCGTTAAAACGTGTTTCTAGTTTGTTTTTTGTTCTTTGTTTTTAATTACAACTTATAGTGTTTAATTACATAATTTAATATTTTTTTTACATTTATATTACTTGTACTGAGTAGAAATATAAATATTCATTGTAGTTCTAGTCAAAAGAAGTCATGTCCAACTTATTTCAAGTGAACGTTTTATTTTTTTGTTTTTATATATTAATAGCAGTAAAAGTAATCTAACAGGAGTAAAACTTAAATTTTCTTTCAAATGTTTTAATTGTTCTTTCATGAGCTAGTGCAAAATAAGCTTAATGAATCTACTCTTTGTTTCAAATTTGTCGGAGCCCCGTGTTTGCAGAGGCGACAATATAACTTAAGTACACTGTTCTATTGCCGTACCGCATCGCGTTCGCGTTCATTCAGCGTTTTGCCGTCGGAGTGTTGGTATCGACGCGTTTTTGAATAAAACACGTGGCGTTTTGTGGGGGGAAACGTGTTTTATTGTGTTAAAAAGAACTAAAACTGGCGGTAAGCAAATATTTCTTTAATAATATACTAATTTTGACAATTGTATACTGATCCGTAATAAACTATGAAAAATAGAATAAGTTATTTTATGGTTAACGCTTTTCAAACTTCACGCAAAATAGAACTTTAATCCTTTGCTATTAAAGTTTATTCAGTCGTTTGTGTAATTTTACCTTAGTAAAAACGCTTTAGTGAGTATGTAAGGTTTCAACATAATATTTATGCATCAAAGTACGAGAATTATTTTAAATATAATAGTTAACGAGAATAATAATTCATATAGATAGATAAATTAGTTAAGTAATAGTTTCTAATTTAACTAAGTCGAAAACACTCTTTGTTTATTACTGACAATCGAAAAATTACTTAGTATGTTAATTTATGAACAAATTAAAAAATATAACCGTTATTGATTAGTAAGTTTTAGTGGAGTTTAATGAACTTTAACATCAATAGTATTAAGGAATGTTGTTAATTTTAATAACATTGCAATATATGTCAGACGAAATAATTATTAAAACTGGGATTTTATTTGTATATAATGTGATTAAGTATTTTCCGCTTAAAATGTCTAGTTACTATAAACGTTATACTATTTTTTATGTGGGTTATAAATTGTTATACATATTAATAACCTCATATCCCATTTATAATAAAGTATTAAATACATTTAGTATTTTGTATTAAGCATTCCCGATATCCTCATAATTTTCAGTTCAAACGACTTCAATTTCCTTACTCCTATTAATTCTCTTAAGACAAATTTATGTTACAAAAGTGAGTGGTAGTAATGGTTATGAACGTCTCAGGCGGACTTCCATCGATTAGATTAGTGACATACCAAAAGGCGATGTAAGAAGTACTCGTAACAGATGAGTATGCGTCGATGTAAAAGTAGCGAGAGAGGCCAGGATCGTACGAAATTTATATCCATAATCTCTGCCTAACCCTCTGAGTTACGGGCGTGTGTGCATATTTTCTTATAGCTTTCTTATTTCTTATAGATATTTGAACAAGTGAATTTGGAAAAAGTAGTTATCGATGTTGCAAACAAAAAAGTAAGATAAAAATACGTATGAACAATTTGTTGTCTGTACATGCATTATAAATAGTTAATTATAGTTTAGTTATTTGTTTAAAATAAAATACTTTAGTATCAGTAACGAATATTTTTTTCTTTTTTTTCTAAAAGATATATAATTATTTTTTTTAAGAATAAGTAACGAAACATTAAAAGATAATAGTATATAATTTTTAAATAACCATTTATAATTTAAAAGTTGCAAATATGTTATCTGTTTCTGCTAAAAAGAAACGCAAAAACAAAAATTTGTGTGCTAAGTTTGTTTGTTAAAGAAATATGTTGAAGTCGAATGAAAAGCTCGTAATTAACGTGTAAAAATAAATGTGAAAATCGCAGCAAAACGGCTTGTATCGTTCGAAGTAGTAAATAGATTGTGGAGAGGGACCAAGGCGCTTTCTCCGCCCCCGTTCCCTCAACACACTTCAAGCTAGTAGGGGTTGGAGGTTGTATTTATACTGACTTCGATTCGAAATTTTAATAGCGTGCTTTATACCTCGTATTTTCGTATCAAAATATACGACTAATCACGTAATTATTTAGCATTTTATTTTCCTACAAAAATATTAATCATTCAAACTTAAATTTTAAAAGTTAACTGGTTAAAAACGATTAGAGTGTATTAAAGATATTTAAGTTTTTCGTACTAAAATTGGAATGATTGATACGTAGAGCCATCTACATAGGTCCTGTAAAATTTCAGGTTAACACAGTTCCCGGATTTTCTCTAAAAGGTGTTCGGTAACGAGACTGATTGGCGGTGAATTTGGATGTTTTTTTCATTTACATCCTTACATTGTTTTACTTTCGTTTTTCACTACATAGTATATTTTATTATTATTATTAACAATTTTTTTAAAAGTATTGTATAAATTCATCTCATATACACGAATTTATAATATTTTCGTGGAAATCGGAAAGTCTGTTTTAAGAGCCATCTATACCAGTACTTCAAAATTACAAGTTGTGAAAGCTTGATTTTCAGGAAGTTCCCTTGTATATTCCGAAAGATTTTACTTTTGATTATTAACAATCACTTATATTACACTAGAATCTAAATTGAAATGAAAAATTGTTTAAAAAAAACATTAATATTTTTGTTTTAATTATACTGGTAAAACTTTAAAGAGGATACGTTAAAATGTTTGTTTCCCATATCGTAACATAATATTGGCTTGAAAATTTTTTCAGAGCATAAAAGTTTGTAAAAGTAACATAATTTTTCATATTTTCTCACTTTACTATTTTTGCGTGTGAATTTCAGATGGTTCGTATCGGCATCGATCGATAGATGTTGCCACGCCTACTCACAGAAGTTTTCTCTGTTCATCCGCATCCGTAGTGGCGCTTCTTTGACCTTAGTTTATAATATCTTAATGTCATTTTTATAAAACGAATCACATTTAATTGTGTTTAATTTAGCAGCTCAATAGTTTGAAAAATTACAAATTTTGAGAAAATCGCCGGTGCGTTTACTTATTATTTAGAAATTTAAGCATTAGAGAGGGTATCTCATCCTAATTTCGCCAATTTGGTCACTTTTATTTCTTTAGCTTCGCTCAGATCTAAATTGCAATCTTAATAGGCTTCAGCTAATAAACAATATATGCTAATGCTATTTGTTTATTAATTTCGACAACTCATAGAAATAAATTAATCGGAGGTGTAATAATTTAACACTTGCAAATTGACGATCTAGATGGCGGTATACGTTTTTACAACGCGATATGATTTGATCGAGTGTAGAACGTAAAGTACTGCGGAGTTCACGTCCATGTGCTGTATTAACGGTGAAACCAATACGTACTAAAAGAATATTGGTACACTGTTAATATATGCATAAAACTCTAAAATAACCGTGGGGTTGCGGGAGGTAGTCGATGGTCATTACATCGTTATTTGTTTTTCCGTAATCTATGTACCACGACATATTAATATGTACGAGAAAGTTTCTTTCTCGTTTATATTAATGCTATGTATTAAGAGTTCATGTTAATGTGCTTTTGTAATATGCGACGTAATACTGATATTACGTTCACGTAAGTGATGTTATGTCCCAATGAACAGGTAAAGTCTCTATATATTTCTATTACCTTAAGAATTTTGTATTCTCTATTAATATCCTCGTCATTCATACTGACGTCTTACGTCGACGGAGTTGCGAATGCGACTCAGCTATATTCCGTCGGAAGGAAGCTTCCACACGTTCCAATTTGATTGGGCGGTTGGCTCGTCAGATACGTCTGATATCCGAGCACGTCCGACCAATATTAACAATAACTACGTCAGACGAACTACACTTTTATATAAATACATACACACATATATATTTATGTGTCTGACTGTCTGTTCTGGATAGAATTCAGAAAACATACATCCGTCATGAAAATTTGGGAAATAATTAGGTATTTTTCCGCGCAGGTTTTTTTATGTTACGTTCAAATGACATATATGCAGCGATGACATTATTGCAAATTAATTTTTAAGGTAACGTATGTATTTGATAATTAATAAATTATATCTGAGGTATCAAAACTGCCTTTTTGTTCACACACAGCAACGCGTGAATGGGTACACCTAGTTATATAAAAAACTTCTCTACGTATATTGTATTATTGTATTGAGTTCAATGTTATTCGAAAATTTCCCATTCAGTAAACATTTTCTTTGATTACACACAGTTGCGGTAGTTTAGTTCATTCATTAATATGTAGATGAAATTCAATTCAGTAATTAAAATATTTTTTAATTACTGAAATCGTCTGTCACCCTTCTCTCCAATAGTCATAACCACTAAAATCAAACCTTAGCTGCCCTCATCTAGTTGGCTCAAATGGGCGAACAGATAAAGTTTCGTAAATCACTATTTACGAAACTTGACCTCTATTGAAAAAAGCAAATTCTAGGTATTTATAAGGTTTCGTATGCCTTAACATAAATGCTAGCTTTTCTGTCACTCTAATATTAAGTCTGATGTCGCTTTATATCTGTTTTATTTCACTTATTATTTCTATCGTACCATAATGAGCGGATTACTATTTTTGGTTTATTTTTATATAAAATTTACTATTTTCCTTTTAACAATAACATCGAAAGGAAGAAATGGATATGGCAACTTCTGATATTTTACGAGATATCAACACCGTTGATGAAATACGTTCCGTGGAGCTTTTACCAGTATTTGTAAAATATATCGAGTGTTATGAAGAGAATAGCGCCTCAAAGATGGTTGCAACCAAGCTTTTATTGAATCCACCTATCGCTGCCTTTTTTTTTCGCTGGGAATGCATTTAGGCATCCCACCGTCCCGTTTCAATAGAACCGGGAGGAAGGGTATGTGGGACTCCCCGACTGAGAAGCGGCCGCAATACCCACTAAAACCAGCGGTGCTCCTTCGCGTCGCCTTGGGGACAGGGTTACGGGAACACTTTCGTAATTTTCCGTAACCCTGCCGGCGCTGTCTGCCGCAGCAGACACACTATGTGGGGCCTATCGCTGCCTATGCAGCTCTAGCAACGGAGGTAAAGTAATTCCTTCATTAAAATTGTAACCAGTTTACTGTACATTTACTTGAACCTGACAAACATTGCTCGAGTTAATAGTATAATCGAAGAGAGAAGCTATTAGGTTAACACGAATCAGTCCTGTTTCCAATAATAATAAGACTTACGTACAAACTAGACGACACAATAAGATACTTATATGTAGATCTAAGCAAAGGTCTCTGTGGATGCTAAAATACAATACTTATGTAGACATAATCATAAAGCTGGCGCGACATAAGTACATATCCTATTTTAACAGAAAGAATATATAAAGATTTTCAACCCGGCGTTCTGCTGTGACAGAGCTATACTGTATTAAATGACACTTAAAATAGAAGTCCAACGTGTAGCCTGTAAGAAATTTATGAAGTGATTGTCCATGATTTTAAACGCAGTGGACAAACTTTCTCAGTTCTTCATTTTATCCCTCGAACATTTATGGCATGACTTTAAGAGGTGAGACCCTACATTGCATAACAATTTCCCAACCAAAAAACCTTGCCAACTAATTCTGTCGGATTAAGATCCACTTGGAATGGGGGATGGTTGGATAAGTTTAGTTCTCCAAGCAATTTAAACGGTACTTAAATTAATTGAAGCGCCATCTTTTGACGGATGGTTAAACTTATACGATTGGCGGCTGTAACCTACTAGACGTATGTACTGTATATTCACAAAATTGTGCTAGATGTCTCTAGGTGTTTCATTTCTAGTAACAAAAAGTTTCTTTGCGATATTACTGTATTATTTTTGTTAACACAACTAGCATTTACTTTATAGATTTCAATTTTTTTTAAATAAAAATTTTCATAAGTATACAAATCTGAATACTTAAAAAAAACTTCTAAGCGTGCATTATTGGACAGAGTTCAAAATGTCTATTTGCTAATAATACCTATCTTAATTTAAATACATACGTAAATGACAGTCATTTGTTTTTTTTTTTAAAATTCGCTAGTTACGTCATTCGTTTAAGGAGAGGAGAGTTACGTAACCATTAACCTGTAGATAATCGTCCACTGATGACAATGTAAGTGCAAAAGATCATGTGCTTATTTTTTTACAGGTCTACTTGTAAAATAAATTAAAAAAATCAAACGTACATACAAAATTTAATCCAAATCATTAAAGCCATTTCCTAGGTAGCCGAAATGTACAAGGAGTTTTGGGGCAATGCTACAAGGACAAATTCTTTAATAACTGTACATAGACAGTTTACTCAAGGAAGACTTCATTTTTATTTAAAAATACTACATTTAAAAAATAAGTTTACTGTATCGATCGAACAGTTCAATCATTAGCATTTTTTCCTCTCATTGTATTTGAATTCTAAAAAATTATTTACGAATGTTTAGATTTGTGATTCATCAGTTGTATGTCCAGTAATGAAGGCGAAAACGTTCTTGCAGATAAAAAAACTCTTAGACAAAGCATTCCTAATAGTTTTAGCAGTAAAGATATTATGATAAATATTGTTTCCATTACCAACAAAAGTATAAAATGTCTGATGGTATTTCACTAAGATAAGAATTTACTTAGAAACAAAACTGTTCGCACGATATTTTTTTGCAGATGGAAAACAAAATGATGCTATTTAAATCGCAAAAAATTTGATTTTATGTCATTTATATTATACGCATGTAAAAAAAGCCGAACACTCCTAACTCAGTGTTAAGAAATCTAGAGAGAAAGAAGTAGTCTAAAGAAGAAGTCGGTTTAGTAAAGAAACTCTCAGAAGAAAATATAATTTCACACAAGACCAAACCGATTTGACATACCTCACGCCTGTATTCCCCGAAAAGGTAGGTAGAGGTGCAACTAGTGAATCCACATATCACTGCATGTTTTTCCGTCCCATGATTCAATAGGTTGCGAGCCTATCGCTATATCGGGAACAAATTTCAAACTCCGTGCTGATATTGAGTTAA
Source organism: Papilio aristodemus (assembly GCA_016277805.2). Lineage (NCBI taxonomy): Eukaryota > Metazoa > Arthropoda > Insecta > Lepidoptera > Papilionidae > Papilio > Papilio aristodemus. The sequence continues at coordinate 6,031,939 of JAABKM020000025.1, read as the reverse complement.
AAAAAACAATATCAATTTTGCCCGACCCGGAAATCGAACCCGAAGCCCTAGCGTTGCAGCCGTACTGTAATACAAACGCACCATAAAGGCCCATTTTGCTTTGGTTTTGGTGTATCAAGTTAGAAGATAGTATAGATGGTGTGGACATCAGCGTTCTTCTGTTTTTTACCGCCTGGTAGCGTAAAAAATTGAAAATTTTATTTACATTCCCCAGTGTCATGTTTCATGACTTTTTACCAGTTTGCTTTTAATATTTAACTTACATAAGATGCAATTCGGATAAAAAGTTGCCTTACGTGTTCACGTGAATGGTAAAGAAATAAATATTATAACAGTTTTCTTCCTGCTTTTTGTGCGTGTTGTAAGAAACGTTTAAGACTTGTAAAAAAAAAATTAAGTTATTATTTTAATGTAAAACATAGGAACAAATAAACACAAAGATGAGAAAATATTTATACGAGTATCTGTCCACTACTTCGTGCTGTATGGTTTACTGTTGATTGTGGAGTGACCCGCTACTCCGAACCAAGGTTCCTTAATTGGCGACAACATCTCATACGTCGATGCAACAATGTATTGGTGCAATATCAATAAAAGGGATATTTTACATTTAAACGACTTGTTTAAAAAATGGAATAAGCTTAAATACTGTGAATAAATGTGTCAATACTCTTAGTGATTACTTTTTTTTTTTACTACAAACAAGAAACACATCCAAAGAAACACGCTATTAGCCATAGCGTAGCATTAACGCAGGATAGAACGATCGCTGTCGTAAATTAGTGCTTTACCTTTTGTTTCTTTTCAACATTTTATCTCGCATTGTTAAAATTCTTAATGTAACGGCGCATTTTCGCTCATTCTATCTCTGTCTTCCACTTTGTGCAGCGATTATTTTGTGAGTGCAATTATATTCCTTTTAGTAGAACTTGCCTGGTAATATGCAGATTAAAGAATTATGCCATAACACATTTTAAATAAAACAAAGAAGTATGCATACTCAGATAGTACGCAGAAGAATCGAGATGTGTATCAGAATGACATCAAATATAAATCCATAATTTACAGTATTATTTACTATTATGATATTAAATTGATTCCAAGACGCCTAATTACGTCTAATCAAATAAAGGCGGATTCGCTGTAACAAGAAGACTGTTTCTTTCCACGCCTACCAATCTACTTACAACTCTTTCTGTTGTTTTAATTGTTTCTAGGTATGCAAATGTTTAAGGAATTAGGAGAATCGTTTGCGTATTCGATTTCTCCTTCAGCGATGTGTATCATATAAAAATATATAAACTCTTACCCTGTTGTTTATAAATATTCGACATTAGAGTAATTTAAGAAAATTGCTCGCTTATTATCGAGCATCTATAGACCATTCTCGTGTATTCAGGGGCGAGTGATTATCTTGCCTGTTACCACCTTGAACCAATTTTCTTTTATACAACCACTTACATCATGTCTGCTTCTAAAGTATGATCGGAAATTAATGAAGAGTTTCGTATTAAAAGGAATTTTTACTTTGTGCTTTTATTGACTAGTAACACATAAAAACCATGCTCGAGTATATTGATCCTCGATGTAGAAAAAGCGAAATAAGTGTGCCAACACTTATTTATATTGCTCGTCAATTACGGCTACTTCTAGAATCGCCTTTCTTATCTGCGGTCTACTTAACTATTCGACTATCATCAACTATGACTATGATCCCAAATACGTCGAAAGCAATATAAATATATGATAATACACGGCTTTAAGTTGTTACTGGACTAGACAAAAGAATCATATGTTAAAATTTTATTTTGGTAACTATCATTTGTACACAATAGCCCGAAACTTTAGTAGTAGATAACAACGCCTCATTTCAAACTTTTTCGAAAAGAGCCATCTGCAATTGTCAATTATTCCGGACTTGCCAAAGTTGAACAAAGTTACCTTCCCTCGCAAGAGAGACAGAGAATACACTACTGGAATAGGTAGACAAAGGGTATTGCAACGGAAATTGCCGGGAAAAATTTTCAAATGAATAACAGTGTTTGTTATATATTGTTATGTTGTTGGAGGTGAACACGAAGATAGTGCTTAGACTTTCAAGAGCGCTTGATTGAACACTTCACGACTAAAATGATGGCCTTTTAAAAATTTTCTATAAGCTAGTTAGTTCGTTTTACCAAAGTGTTATTAGCATCTAGAGTATTTTTTTTAATTATAACGTCGACATTAAATAACAATTAATCATGAATAAATACATAATGAATATATTTTTTAATTTTTTACACAAAAAAAATCAGTTTGATTATTTCCTCGGTTCCGTGACTAGGTATATTTGTGTTCGAGTAGCCGATGATGTTCCTTTCATACTGCGTGTGTCTTACAGAATATATTTTGTTTAATAATAAAATGAAATGTATACAGCAAAAATTTACTTATTCCCTATCGATTTACCAGTAACCCATTTTTCTCTGTAGAGTTAATTATTATATTGTACATTCTGCTATACACAAAATCAGTGATTTTAATCAATTGAAATTTGTTTTCTGTTTGTTAACTTTTATTAAATATTAGTTTATGCTCTTACAAACTTTTTAAAGACATGCGGTCTCTCGGAACTCAATTCCATCGTAGAGTATCAGAAACTGTGATCTCATCTTGATCGCAAACAAAAAGGCTTAGAGGAACTTCAGCAAGGCTTGGCTCAGACTTTTGTTCATGATGAAACGTATACGAGACATAATATGCCATATAGAACTGAGAAAAGTCTACGAAATTATACGTAATAAAGTTAGTACAAACGATAATGAATTGAAAGCGATTCAAAGAAAAAGAGAAGAACAATAACGTTCTTTAAATTTAAGTCAATTTATTATAAAACGTGTCTGGTAAGAATAATGGGGATGCACATAATAACTTTTGTATTATTATTAAATACAACATTAATATGTAAAAGTTAAACAAACTGTTAAACATAAATTTATTTTTAAGTTTATAATGAATTCGACTTTACCAATACAGGTTATAAGGATCGTTAAAAAGGGTTTCGAGTGGATAAGCAACAATCAGTCGGTCGCTAGACGTCTCATGTGGCAACACGTGGACTCATTGTCAATCGTAATTTAGACGCGCGCGAAGATTTACGTCGCTTTATGCAATGGTCCCAATATCTATTGTATTGTCATTTATAATAATACTTATTATTTTATTTAAAAGTGTCATCAAACCTAAAAAGTATCCACCAGGTATGTACATATTTGTAAATTTAACATCGAACGAAATTACAATTTTTTTAATACCAAATTAAAAAAAAAATAGTCACAAAATGCTTATAAGCAACAAACGTAAACTATTTATGTAGTGTTATAAAAGAAACTTTTATTGGAAGGAGTGCTTGAAAACATTTTCAAATATTGATTCTATTCTAACACACCACATGACAAATGGCCCGCTGTACACGAATTGTCAAGTTAAATTTAGAACAACAATGCCATTGGGAATTATTGCTCTAATTTATTTCGGCATGAAATGGAATAGAAACAGTATTTATTTTATTTTTATTATCATTGTTATATGAATGCAATAAAAATTATTACGATCGTTGTAATCTTGTATGATGTGATATTTTTTTATTAAGTGTAAATTCTGATTGAGTTAATACAGATAAATTAGAGTTTTTTTTAATAGTAATCATGTAAAATAACAATAAAATAGCTATATTATGCTGTAACACTATTTTGTAGGCTCAAATAATAATATTACATTATGTTATATTCAATGAAAATTATTCTTTTTTTATTCTATTGTTATTAGTTTTTTAATACATTTTTTTAAAACTTACATATTAATGTTTTACTTTTTTATTTTGTCAATAATTATTGATAGATTAAGCTACCCTCGAACTGATTGTGATGTTCTTGTGAGGGTGAAGGGGCCAGCTGAAAACCAGCGCAGGGAGGGTTCAGGCCATCCCAGCATAAGCTGAGCTGGCTACTTTTTGCCATATAAGTTTTCTTTTATTTGTATTTATTTATAAGATTACAATTGTTTTTTTTTTGTGGCAATAAACGGTTTTTTTGTTCTTTCTGACTATTTATCTTATAAATAAATTCGCCAAAATTTTTTTGCATTTTTTAAAAGAAACGTGTGTTTATCTACAATATATTAATACTACTAATTGAAAACATTTTATTTATTTTCGAATTACGTTGGAAATCATTGATACAATTTTTAAATTTATGCACAAATTGAAAGTTTTTTTTTATTAGTAGTGCTATGAGAAAATAAAATAAAGCATAAGTTATATTATTTTGATATTTGTCTATCTACTCAAGCGATGAGATGGTGGGCGGGGGTCACTAATATTTGGTGTGCGTGATATTAAAATAAATTCAATTAATCACAGTCATTATTTTTGTGATTTCACTCTTATAATATTTATGAATTAGACTTTACTTTTTTTTTAATAATTGCATGATTGTCTTATATGTAAGCTATTAAATGTACTTGGTGTTGTATTATACAAAAAAAAAATCGTTGACGAAGCTAAATGAAGTGTGAAACAAAATTTATTTATTCAAACATACTAAAGATTTCTAATCTATTTCTATATTCGGTATGTAGAATAAAATAAATGATATTTTATTCCATTACACATGATATAATAAAAGAAATAGATTTTGTATTACAATGAAATGTGTTTAATTAACTATGTGTGTATACCGTCATAACACGGTAACTGTCATCCCACTACAATGGCTTGACAAGTGCAGTGTTCTGCATTATTAGCTGTATTATGTATTGTGCTATGCACTGGTCAGTAGTTAATTCAAGGCTCCGTTGACAGCGTCACACTATACCGTGTTAACACAATCATGAGCCATGTGCAGCGACGTAAATGATCTTAAACCAATAATAGCTTATTAACGGCATAATGCCTTGAAATTAAACATATTTGAATACCACTTTTATATGAAATACACAATATCTAAGTATATTTTATTATAACACTTGGACGGGGTCTGGAAAAGTTTGTATTTTTTTTAAACCAATGTCAACTTTTCTTTTTCGTTTCTTACTCACTCTTTCAGCTTCTTACGTCCACCAGTCATATCTTAAACTCTCCTTGTCACTTGCCATTCCTTCCTCCTTCTAACATGCTCAAACTATGTAATATTTTTTTAATCTGTTCAATTATAAATCTTTATTGGTTTATCAGTGTACAATAATATTGGTAGTTAAATTTTACACATGTTAAACATTCTGTTTTTTTTTGCTCCATTTTTATTCGTATAAAAAGTCTATATAAAACCCAATTGACGTATCATTTTTTCAATTTAACGCAAGCTTTTATTTTTCATATTGGCTATGAAATATTCATTGAAAACGTGGAAAATATATTTTGCGTTGTACACATAAAGTGATTTAACAAAAATTCCAATTCCAATTTCGATAAATATTGGACTAAAACATAATTTTTGAAAGAAATATTAGCATTGCTTTTATTGATAACACAATTAGTATACTTTGATAACATATTTTTTAATCTTAATTTATACAATTATATGAAAAAAAATACTAAATATATATTTACTTTTCGATACATAACTAATTTTAACGTATCTTTTTATGTATATTACGAGTACTTGTAGTAATAAATTATAGATCTCGCAAATTTTATTAGACATAAAATTAATATATATTTGCATTTTTTAATCAAAGGTTTTGTTTCAGGCCCGAAATGGTTACCGTATTTTGGATGCAGTAATCTTGTAAACAAATTAACAAAGATACACGGATCGCAATGGAAGGGTCTATCTGTTTTAGCAAAACAGTTTTCTACGAATGTCTTGGGATTAAAAATGGGCATGGAACTAGTTGTTGTGGTTTATGGAGAAAAAAATATTCGGCAGGTATTCACGGAGAAGGAATTTGAAGGAAGACCTGATAACTTTTTCATAAGATTACGTTGTCTCGGCAAGAGATTAGGTAAGGATTTATCTAATTTTGAAAAATGTTTTTAAGAAAAGCTCTCTTATTTGTAACTAACCACATTAGCTGTTGCCCGCGGCTTCGCATATATGCATATCGTAACAATCTTTATTAGAAAATTTTGGCTTTGGAAAAAAAAATCCGTGTATTGGAATTTGAGGCATGTGTCTGCAATAGCAATTGTTATTGGTTTATATTTTTCCATCACTCGAGAAATTTTTTTTTGTTGTAAAATAAACCATACCAGGGATATAGAAAAGGCTTTTGACCTTGCCCATTTCTGTGACAATGTGAGTGTAAAATTTTATCATAATTGGTGTCTTAGTAAATATATATAAGTTACCTGCAAAGGTAATTTATTTTGTGTCTGAGCGTTCATAACACGACTTTGAAAATTATTCGTCTTTACTTAGCATTCTTGGCGATAAGCATTTTCTTTTTGTATTCATATGGCTTTGCATTTGTTTTTTTTATGTAATGAAAAAAGTCTTAGTCGCTATGCGATTATATCGTCCCGTAAGTCTTAAAACTAGTACATACTTTATGTATTTTTATTTAACATCGGCCAGCTTAAACCAACCTGTCAGATAGGGCGGAGTTTATCTGGCCGATTTTACACGATCTATTAAAATACTTAAATCGATGTCGTTGTTTTTATATTGTTCGTAATATTATTCTGTACGTTTCTTAAATCTTATGTATCTTGAATGTTCTTACCTTTAGGAATTACATTTGCTGACGGTCCTTTGTGGAGAGAACACAGACAGTTCACTGTGAAACATTTAAGAAATGTTGGATTTGGGAAAACGAAAATGGAGCTGGAGATCCAGGATGAGATGTTGTATATATTAAAATTCCTTAAGAAGACGCATCGTCGACCATGCAATCCCATGAACGTGCTGGCAACGTCTGTTATGAATGTTCTATGGACTTATATTGCAGGTTATTTCGTGTTATTGCATTATTATATTATCAATTATTCAAGTTAAGTCAAATTCGATTTCATACAAGACACTTCTGTTTCATTTAAGACTTATAGGTTTGTAAATTGAGTTACATTTAAGTACTTTGACACTTGAATGTAAAAGACACTTCAAAATGCAAGATGTTATCAAAGTACGGAAATATGTTCTGAGAGCGTATCGCTGCACACTAGTTAAACCGTATGGGACGTGTAGTTAAATACCATTTGACCTCATACAATCAAGAGCAAATAAAATCATAAATGTCTGAACTCTAACCTTTCTACGAAGCTAGTTGCTTCTGTGAATTTTTAGCTTTAGCCCTTGTACCATAAAAGGTATTCGAAGAATTGTTTGGAACGATTTCAAATGTAGTAATTGGCAATCGCTCACAGCAACCAAAACGTTTTTTTTTATATTTTAACTGAATGTTTGGTATTCCAATTCAACTCTTTTGTCCAACCAGCTTTTTGAATCTATTTTCAATCGTCTGTAATAATACTGGTATGTTTGTTTATAACATATCAATTTTAGGCTGTGTTATAATAACATTGTGTTTTTTTCGCAAGATATTTTTGATATTTGTTAATTATAGTGAAGTTCAGTAGAATTGCATATAATTCCTGTAATAGACACGTCCCATTCGACAAAAAGATGGCATTCATAAAATAAATTTTTGTATTGTATAAATTCGCCTTTTAATGGATAAAACAAATTTTTGCATATTACAATAAATAAGCCGTAACTAAAAACAAAAAATAACACAAATTTATACAGCCGTTTCTAAAATAGCAGCGTAAATATATTGCACGGTCTTAGTTTAGATACAAACTCTTTGTTCCATTTAAAATGTATACGGCCGTTATATGTCACACTGGTTTATCTACAATAATAGTAAATAATTGGATACAGTTGTGTTAAGCGTAGCTTTGTAGAGATATTGTACTAAATGAAACAAGGGAGTTTGAAACAATCCGATTATAATATTAGCACTCGCTTCGTTGAATAGTCGCATTGTTAGGATGTTACCGGATCCACACGTACCATTACTACATGATTCTGTATGACTGAACGACTTATTTGATCTGAATGTTGCAGAATAAGGCGATGTAATCGCGTGCTACCTTACTTCGAATTGAAGACGTGTTTGAAATCATCCAGTCGATAAGTTTGGAATGGGTTTGCGCTTTGAAAGCTAAAACTGGACGATTTTTTGAAAATGTACCATTGATTGTGCTATCTTCTATTAATTTTTATTCAACTAAATCTTAACGTTATCAAACCTTTACCTTTTATTTAAGGATTAATGTCATGGTACTTTCAAAGTACATAGTTTTTTTTGAGTGTAGTTACTTTATTTGAGACTTGCACTAATTTAAATATATTATTAAAAAGAAAATAATGCCTTTAAGTCTATATTTGTGAAGTGTACGTATGTATTATATCGCTTAAATGTGTCCACATACATTGTACTAAAATCAATAACCTGTTATTTAATATTGAGTCACATTGCTATACAAACGAAAATATAATTAAATTTACGTGTATTTCATGTCGAAATTCTGTAAGGTCATATTGATTTCCCTGAATATGTGGACAATATATGCAACAGATGCATCTATAAGTATCTACTGTAAAGTTAGGCGAAAACACTGTGATTTACCGCAAACTTCCGCGAGATACCGAATCGTTTCTAAGTTTATAATTTCTCGCACAATTTATTTGAGTTACGACTGTTAATCGTTTTTTTTTTGTAAAAATAATTTAGAACATTAATAAAGACGGTTTTTTTATACTATCTGTTGACCAACGAGCAAGCGGTATACCTGACGTTGACCGATGCCTACGCACATCAGCAACAACTAAAAGAATTGCAGTTGCTTGCTTACCTTTGAAAGAGAGTTTCATAATTTATTTTGTTACAAATCTGGAGTTGTTTATCCGTGTGTTTAAAAAAAAACTACAACTGTGTAACTGTACTGACTTAACATTCTTTTAATATAGCGCGTACCACCCTTAGACCATATCATCACTTGACATCGGGTGGGATCGTGGTCAAGCGTTAGTTTGTCTCATTATAAAAATAAATTATATTTTATGCCAATTTATCTAGGTGAACGAATAGAAGAAAAACGTTTGAAGCACTTGCTGGAGCTATTGAGTGCACGATCCAAGGCATTTTCCATGGCTGGAGGTTTACTCAATCAACTGCCATGGTGCAGGTTTATATTCCCAGAGATGAGTGGCTATTCTCTTATAAAAAGGATGAACGAGCAAATATCAGCTATTATTGAGGTAATTTAGATTTACTACAACTATTAATTTAGACTAATGGCTAATTAAAGTCACGTTTGGCAATCAAATATATCCAATCGAGTTAAATGTACGTACGGGAACAATTTCCAAATAGGACGTATTAATAATTTGAAAGATATACGATTTGATACCACGTTGTGTGGCTTTTGGGATGATAAAGATCACACCATTTATACTCCTAATATTTTAATGTTAGACCTAATGAGACTTACTTGATGCTGACTGACTTACAGTTACAATAAAAGAAATATACACACAATATACATGATATGTAAAAACAACACAAGTTAGTTCAAAAATTTCATACGAGTTATATATATGTTATATTTCAGGAGCACATTGAAAAACATAAAAAGCGACTAGTTGAAGGAAATGATTTTATATATTCATTTTTAGAAGAAATGGAGTGTAAAAAAGAAGGTTTTACGGGTAAGCAATTAGGAAAACAAATATAAATAACATGTTTAGATCATATAAAAAAGATCTGATGAAAATATAATCTTTTTATGTTTACAAGGTTTTATATAAAAGAAGCTTAGGTTTATTTTAGTTGTAGATAAATTATTTACACTAAAGTAAACGACGAAGTTCTTATTTTTATGATTTGTGAATAAAGTTGTTATTTAAAGATATTGGTTACATTCAACTATCGGTAATCAATTGACAAGCGACGCTTTTGTTCGCTGGAACACAATTGTGTTAATATAATATTCCAAGAGGCCAGATTCATTTTCACAATACTCATGATTTGTTTGTTAAGTGGAATTTTCTGATATTATTTATTTTATCGGAAACTGACAACAATGGGGATGTGATTTTTATGTAATTAAAAACACAAAAACTGCTTTATTGTCTGATATTACTTTAACATTATTAACAGATTTTGAAATGGCAACAGTGTATCAAGAAAAATGTTTTGTAATACATTGATATATAAAAAACTACCTCAGGCCTTTATTCTCTGAAGGGGTAGGCAGAGGTGCAACTATTGTGCACCCACATTTCGCCATATGTTTTCCGTTCCATAATATGATAGAGGGCGAGCCTATCGCCATATCTGGTTCAGATTTTAAATTCATGGCCGATATTGAGCTGAAAAAACCCAATATCACTTTTTGCACGATCCGAGGGATTCGAACCCGAGAGCTCAGCATTGCAGCCATGGCTTAATACAACTTCGCCACCGAGGCAGTTAGATATATCGAATCTCTTAATTATACTTGGTTTGCGTCATCGACCTCAATAGATTTATATGCAGGGAATATGCATTACTCTCATACTTCTCCCCAGAGATTAACAACGTCTGCTATATTCGACGAAATTGAAGTTAAACTCGATTGTTGTGATTTATGCCAATTTTTGTTTCAGAGGAACAATTAAAAACTATATGCCTCGATGTGCTTATTGCTGGATCGCAAACAACTAGTAACGTTTTGGAATTTGCTTTGCTGACCGTATTGAGAAATAATGCTCTACAAGAAAGGATTTACGAGGAGATAAATCAAATGTTAGGCAAAGAAACACCGTCATGTACTGATATAAGCAGGTTCGTGTTTATATATAAATTGAAATTTTCCTATTAGTTTGATTTAGATTTTTTTTATAAGTAATAATACTATATTGAAAGGAAACTTCTTTATCAAAGGTTACGTAGATCGGGCACTTATCGGGATTTAAATGTAAGGATTGGATTAAAATCATTTTAAATTAGCAACGTGCTATATTTTCCCTCTTAAATTTAGTGAGGGCTTTTCACCCATGAAGCTTTCTATTGGTGATAGATTTTTTATGTCTAAATTTGAATGTTATCTTTTCTCTTGATAATCTCGTTGAAAATGAAAACCATAGAGTTTGCATTGTTTCATTAAAATTGTGTCGTGCTTTATTATATCTTCATTATATCTATAGGTAGATGTTTTTGTTTGAGAAGTCTTTGTAAATCTTCGTATATAATAATGGATGTATTTGGAAGAATAAACCGTTTTGTGGCGAAATGTTTCAGCTATCTTTGAATTTCAAATCAGCTCTAGCTAGCTGTGATTACACCAGATATCGTTCAAATATTGCAATTCTGTCCACATAAGTCGAGCAAACAAAGATAGTTCGGAGTATAGCCATTGGCCGTGCAGTATAATGTATGTTAATTTCTCGGCACAGATTTTTCGATTCACAGCTGAAGTTTATGTAAGCTGATACAATATGTTGTATGAACAAAGACGACCTCGTTTTAGACATATGTAAAACTATTCAATGTTTAAAACATCAAAAGTATGTATGAAATCATGTTGAAATTCAATTGCCTCATTTGCTTTTGTTTCTCCAAAAGGAATACATATATATCAGTAACTTTCGCAACGAGGAAGATTACAGTCGTACTAGTATACAAAAGGTTAGGGAAAAAGTAAATGCGACCATCTTTTACTAACGCTGTCACAACGTAACTCGACCGACTTAACTTTGTTAAAGTTTTTCTTATTGAAGTAAGTACTAAGCATTTGATCTGCATACAGTGGCCTAGTAGATATATGTGAACCAAAACAAGCTGTCGAATTTTCATCATGTTCAGTTAAATATTCATGTTAATGAGAGAATTAATGATTCCATTAATTCAACGAACATGTTCGTTTTGACCGTTTGTTGTATCTGCAGTGCAACATTAATTTGTCAAAATGATTGGCTCTCATTATACTGCAACCTACTTTTATTTATTTTGGCTGGGCTTACAGGATAACTGTTATTTATTCGTATTCAGGCAAAATTTATTAAAGTTATAGTAAGTTTTTTTTTATCTTTTTATACCACACAATTTAATGTCTATTTATTTATAAGTAAAGCAAACACGGAAACATATAAAAAATGAGAGCGTGGAAGTGTTGTTTTATAATAACATTAGTGTCTCTTATTATATATTTATATGTATGTTTTTTTTTAATAGACTCGTGTATACAAATGCATTCCTTCAAGAAATTTACCGGTTTTACACGATAGTACCTTTAATGGGACCCCGCCGTACGCTTGACGATACATTCATAGACGGATACTTCATACCAAAAGAAACGACAGTCCTCATGGCCGTTGGTGATTTACATTTCGATCCAAAGATATGGAGCGAGCCGAGAGAATTTAAGCCAGAGAGATTTATAGACGAAGGAGGCGTATTGAAAAATGTCGAGCATTTGTATCCGTTTGGCTTAGGTGAGTGCTGATTTTTAACTTCCATTTGAGTTATATTGTACATTTAGTGTTATTATAATGGTAGTTGGACTAATAAATTTTCGTTAATTTATTTGATTCTAAATGAAAACGTTTATTAAGCAAATGTTAGATAATATTTTGTATGCATCATATATTAATATATATCTGATCTATTTAAAATGAAAAAATCTTTTTAAAGCGACGTGAGATGTGTTTGCATTTGCTAAGCGTTTTGGTAATTGAGTTCAAATTGTTAATTTTATACTATTTATTTTTCACCATCTACGCATATTTTTTTACCATTTTTTTTATTTCAAAATATTAAATACTTGTACAATAAAATATACACAATATAAGAAAATAGTCGCAATTTTTACAATAAACTATAGACCTTCAGCTAAATATCATTAACTGATTATATCGTCTGTGACTATCCCATTAGGATTAAAAGACATAATCAAAAGTTAGCTACATTCTCTTAAGCGTTCACCCGGAATTACTTACTTAAACATTACTTTTTATTATATTTTAAACGATAATTGTAATGGATTCGATAACTTTTACCATCTATTTATCTCTACTACTGACCGCCCGATATGATAGTACAGTTTATAACATGCAAAAATCCTTTATTAAAACGCTTATTGCTACGTGTACACGAAGTTTAATATTAAAGTTGCGCTGTCGTTTTTTTAAAAAGCTTTACAACTCAGCTCTAGTGAAAAATTTCTGCAAATGCAATTTTTGTCGACGCTTAGAAACCGGTCAGATCGAGACCTTTTTCGTTTTTGAAAAGTTCATGAGCGAAAATGTAATTTGATGTTTCATGTTTGTTCGCGATTTTATTTTACGTTTTTCAGTTGCGCAATTTTATGTAATTTTATACGACTTTCAGTTCTTCATTTGATTTTTAGTTGTTTCAGTTTTTTCCACATTTAAACTGAAACGGTGTGTGTTCTAATTTTTGCTATTTTTAAGAATGTCAACGTATAAAAGACTATGATAGTTTATGACTAAGTGAAAGATATTTCATGTTTATAAGTCATCTGTTGATCATAGTATGAATAAATATTATAAACAATAGGGCATTAATAACAAAAGCATTTTATATTTGTGCTGTTACATGTTTAAATTGCCCAATGAGTTACTTTTAGTGATAAATAATATTTATTCAATGTTTACAAAACTAAATTAAAAATATTACACCGTTATGATAAATAATGACTACAAATTTTGTCGACAGGTCGTCGCCGATGTCCCGGAGATACTTTAGCCAAGTCGTTCGTATTTATCGTCTTTGTGGGCATTTTGCAGAAGTTTAAAGTTGACTGCATCGACGACGAGCTGCCCTCCGGTGAACCAATAATAGGCTTAATTTCGGGACCTAGACCGTATTCAGCTGTATTTACGCCTCGTCGGAGTGAATAGCAAAACTTTCTTGTCGTCTATATTCTTTCAAATATTAAGTATTACTTAGTATATCAAACGGGATGGTTTTAATATTAAATGTAATTTTTAATGACGAAATTTAGAAATATATTCATTTTATGTTGTTTAATATTTCCTGTTTGTGTATTATTTTTCTATGTAATCCGCAGTTACAGAGGTGAGCATTACTCAGTAACGGCAAGATTCGATTTCACTTTAGATTATGACTGTATTCACAGTATACATGAATGCTATGAAAATAGTATTCCATCTCAAATCTTACCCAAAATAGCAGTCAGAATAATCGATAACGACGAAATAAATTAACAAATGTTAAAGTAAAATAAATGATATATTAGTAAGACATAAGGACACAGAAACAAGACGTGTTTATAATTTTTTTTTACATTGAATGTTACATGTTTAATCTTAAAGCTCGTATACACGTTATTTGATAGTTTCAGTAAACATTGTCCTGAAATAAAATAACATTCGAAAAAGAGAACAACGTGCATACAATCCATGCGATGGTAAGTGGCCACTGCATTCGAGTGCTTGTTCAACGCAAATACGCATACTCGACAAAATATGACGTATTTTAATTTCACGACAATGCACATCTCTTAAAAGTCAATCGAATATCAACTCTTTTTATTTATCATCAATGACTTCCTTTAAAACTTTAATGCCATTAAACTTTTTAGTTTTGGGTAAGATTTTTTTTTATAAATATTAGTAGATTATCCATTTAATTTCTTTCAATCATTTGAAGTAAATTTAAAAGAATGGCAGATACGAACCTAAGACTGTGTTGTTCATATTTTGCAGTCCAGTATCTGGCTCTTAGCGTCGTAGGGTATTTGATTAATTGTTCATTTGTAATGCGTAGTAAACTATCTCTAAACAAAAACTTCATGTGCTCCGACGACCTTGACCAGTAGTCTTTAAGGGAGACTTACCTACGCTGCGTCGATCTGTATATAATTTCACGACTTATCGGCCTCATTGGCTGTTGGTTCAAGGAGCAAGGTCCAGTCCAAGTGAGTATCAGGGAATAGAACTTGATAGCGATCAACGGCGAAGAATATATCCAGACTTCTGTGGGCTGAAATTAAAATATGTAAGATTAATCTGTACACCTCACTGTTCCCCTGTTAGGACAGGCAGAGGTGCAACTAGGGCACTATGTTTTCACCTCATGGTATGATAGGGAACGAGCGTATCGCCATATCAAACACAAATTGTAAAATCTGGCTTGATATGGAATTGGAAAATCCAAAACCACTGTCTGACCTGATATTCCACCGAATTAATTTAGAAGATAATTAATATACATGAGAAATCAAACAAATTACTTGAGGTGGCCATCTCGAAAGTGGGATTAAAGTTAGTATATAAAACTTTCATTATTTCTAAATGTAAACCTTCTTCGTACTAGCATAATTAAAACCTTATTAAGTTTAAACTCACACTAAAACCGGGTTTATCGTGAAAGTTAGTTTAGTTTGAGATATAAGAATCTGCACATCTGTGGATGTAGTTATCAATAAGAACTTTTTACACACTATGATTTTTTTAATTAGATTTATCGATAACAATATGACATTGTCCAAATAAATATCTTAACATGACATTGAAGAAAGTCAACGAGTTATTTTATTATATTATAAAACACATTTTATATTTAAAAAGAATTTGATTATTTTACTAATGTTGAGTTTTAGCTTTGTTTTGTTGTTATAAATGATCGTGTAAAGAATTATTCGAAGTTAAATTAAAATAAAGTTAAATTAAGTATAAGTTTCACGGTGATTTATAAATGACAGTGAAATAATATATTGTACTACGTAAGTAGTTTTTTTTTAAATTTAAATTTCCTATGTTTTTATGAGAACGTTGAGACAAATGGGAAAAAATTATTAATGCTCATATATCAAGGACTGATGACAAATTCCACATTGATGTGTGGTGTCAATGCCGTAGAAAGATGGTACAGTGCGTATACGTTTAGTTTTAGCTTATTCGCCTATCTGTACCCATGTTGTAAAAGAAAAATTGTCGTATGATCTAACGTAAAAGAAAAACTAAACTGATTACTTTATTCCTTCACTAGTTTAGAGTCTCTTAATTAAAAAAAATAATATGGATATTAAAAATATGCTAGGGATCTTATAATTTCATATTTATTCCCTACTAGATTTCTAACGTTAAGAACACCTATAAGACATATCATTTCTAAAGTCGGTACTTTGTCATCGCACATTCACCCAGGCATTTAGTGTGGCCATAATAGGATCTATCTAGGGTTTTTAAACAGCGCCAAATACACATGGGTTCGGTAAATAAGTTTATTTTTTTTTGAAGCAGGTAAGTCCTCATCAACAGTGATAAGTCGTGATGAAAATTACTTTGTGTTTTTAAAATATTCCAATATTAAGCATTAATAAAATAAAACCAATTGATTTTTTGACCGAAGAAAGTGAAGATTAAATGATCAAATTTTACGATCAATTTCACAAACTTATTATAATTGCTTATTCCAATTTAATTTTATCTGTTTGTAATTCTAAACTTACCTTTGTTCTGTAATCAGCCTGCCACCCGCCTTTTTAATTGAATTATCTTAGAAAAAAGCAAATCTTGCCATTTCGTTCCTCCCTTTAATTTCAAAACCTTTCTTTTCCGTTGCTTCCTCGATTTTCCAGTCTTAATACTTGAGTAATTAAACGGTGACGAAAATTTTATTTTATTTAATTTAAAGGAGAAATGTTTAATATCATTCTTAAAACCAAATTAAAATGAAATTAGAAGAAATTACTTAAAAGGAATTATAATTAAATGTTTTACTTTGAAATATTTTAAAGTGCACAAATCAATAAAAAGTAAAATATATTGAAAAATCCAAGACAACAATTGAACTAAAAAGTGAATACACAATAAAGTTCATCTAACCTTCATTAGGGTTATTCTCTGCCAAGAGCTTACTTATAAAGTTTGAATTATTCAAGTCAACGATATCATGTCTAGAGTTTGTCAAGTGCTCTACAGTCAAGCATCTAAAGTTGGAAAATAAAATGTAGGTGTACCGCTTCGAATAGTGAGATAGAATTCTTAAAAATTCAAATCCGGATTTATAGGAAGCACGCTGGCAAAAGTAAATATCTCGTGGAAGCCTCCGTGCAATAGAATATTTCCGGAGCAAATATATCGTCTGGATGAATGTCAATTCATGTGAATTTGCCCTCGGTCGGCGCTTGTTGATAGACGATTTGGGATGAAGTTCTCTTGATAGATTTTAACATTTTTATGTAATACTATATTTAAAATTCACATAATTTGTAGTATAATATAAAATATTACATCACAAAAAAAAACAAACATAATATATTATTATTATGCCTTTTTGAATTTCCTTACTACAAATATTGATTTTTCAAAAATTCCATGGTACATTTTATGTTTTCACAAAGATCAAGTCCGAGACTCTTTTAAATCCTTTTCCAAATTAAATTCAAAAATAATTAATCCTGTATATTAATTATTATTATTTTTAACATTTTGCTTAAAAAAACCCCTGTTTATACTAAAAAGTGTTCTTATTCAAACCTTCTATTAATGAATAATCAAACAATAAACTGAAAAGCACTGATTTAATATTTGTTTGTATACTGAAACAAATATCGATATATGAGAGTTATTTAATTTCTAACTAACTAAAATATGGTTTATAAACATTTACAAAGTTTACCGACTTTTCTTTCTTCATTCGTTCCTTTGACTTGAAGAGAGATGCACGTACACCGTACACTTTCAAACAAACATTTGCCTCGTACTGATTGAACTGTATCCCACACATTGACATTGCGTATTTACCTTTGGTATTTAATTAAAGTATTGACCAGGGAAATAAAGTTGATGCAGCTTGAAAAATTTCGATAGACTCTATATTTGCTTAATTTTATTAAGTAAATTTTCAAAGGTATTATAATTTATTTTTGATCATATGGAAACCGAACTGAGCTCCAGTGCTATAAGACATTCACGTCTAGACTTAAGTTATTTAATTTTATTACCTATATTCAATTCCAATATTTCATTACTGAGGTAGTTGCATGTAGGTATCATTTGAGGTTATCCTACGCTCTGTGCAATTTTGCTTCCCGGAATCAAGCAATGACATCTCAGATACAAAGCATATCCCAACATGTGACTAGACGCCGGGATTTAAATATCTGGAAATTCGGAATTTCGTATCAGCTACCGCTTCCATTTGTGAATATGAATAAACAAATGACTATTGCTATTATCAATTGTACTATTTGAATAATATACAGAGTTTGTGTATTTTTTTGTTACGTTATTTCGTGATTTCCTGTAATTTTTTATATGGTTAAAATTCATCCATATATAATCCGTTAATAGACGATATTTTGGGACATACGAAGACGGTAACAAATTTTTTATCATGATCTTTTCTTATCCTCGTTGATTAGGCTCCCGCAGCTTTGACTAGATCGTTTAGGATTGGTCTAGTTTGTAGTTAGTTATAATTTGTTATTCGTATGCCTTAGTTCATGCTACGAAAATACTTTATTTTTACAGAGTACCTGATACACGTTTAACCGATATGACTGGCGGTGATTTACAGATAAGTACTTCTTCCTTGCACGATAAAAGCGTGAGTCTTAATTATTGTTATTTCATGTATATTTTACATTTAATTCGACATTTATGATGATAAAGTGCCAGGGATAGAAATACCTCTCTGTAATGTTAAAAGCTTACAGCATTTGTTAATAATTGGCCTATCGAATTCAATATCAAATTTTAAATCCTATTAGTAGTTACTGAGATAAGTACGTTCAAATAAATAATCTTTTTCAATCAATTAGTGTAAATTAATCCAACATTAATAGCGATAAAAGTGATTTCTTTCTATTTTTTCTAGTTTTTGTGCGATGTTTGTGTCATAGTCAATGTGGGCAATGAATAAACAGTACTCTCGTTTAATATCACCTCTGTATATTATCGCAACAATCACAAGATTTAAAAGGAAAAAAAGGGTCTTGTCCTTGTCACTTTATGTATAATGTAATATTGGTTTATTGTTAAATAAACCAATGTTATCTCCATTAATTTAATCTTACTATTTTCAGGATAGCTATCTTCACAGACATTTTAGATGGGACAGTATAAAACAATTCGTTTTCCTTGCGTTTTCATTTGCTTCTACAAGTCATAATTTTGATATATTTTCTAAAGTATTATATGATCGAGGTATGTTTTCTATAAATTAATATAATTGGTTGTTAGTATTTTCGAAAATTTATTGAAATAAATTTTCAGTTAAGATTCTCGATTTCATATTTCTTGAAATAACCTTGGGTATAACTTATATGTTTATGGATTTATTCATCAAGCAGTATACAAGAAGAATGGACTGCTATCAATATTTAAACCCCCTGCTAAGAGGCATTCATATGGGTTGTATGTTACAATCACTGCTATGGAACATTATTGTAAGATATACATTTTACTTTTAATACATTTTTTAAAATTAGAATAAATGTCAATAAAGCCTGTTAAAATTTTAAAGTCAACCACTACCGATTAATTTAAAAAAGAAATGTTTTGACCCAATTTTAAAAGGGATCTAAATTAGGTTTTGAACAAAAATCTCTGTGATTGTTAATTTTTGTTTAGTTAGCAGGTGATTTAGCAGATGCGATTCGTTTTTTTTTCGCTGGACTTCACTTGATACCGACTTGGTCAAAGTGTAACAAATCGCACCGGCATTGTTTGCCTACGATCAATGTTATTCTCAGTTGTCGAATGAATGAACAAACAAATTTGACCGAAACGTCGGCCAGTGTCAATTATCAGTAAGTTTTCATTTTCTTTTAAATTGTCGTACAATATACAAATTGGAGTTATTTTGCTTTTCAATTATTCTTAATGTGATAATGAATTGAATATCTCTATCTTTTTGGACTTAGATATGATCTTCGAAAGTTTTTTTTTAAAGAATCCATTAGGAAGGTTTCATATACCGGTTATATCTATCGATAAATGGTATTTGAAATATTATTATTTGACAGTTCTTTATTAAAATGTGGCAAATGGCATTTACTCGTATTTTAATAAAATATGTCTTAAGTTATTGGTTTTTATTGGGTTAAAAGCGATATAGATAAACAATGATCGTTGGGGTTAAGTCCCAAGAGTATTTTTCGACGTTATCGCCTTTTACTTTGCTCTCCGTTTAAAACATTCTTTAGTGTTTCGGGGTGTTTTCGAGGAGTGAATCTGGTCCCAACATTGGCAGGTGTAATATTATTACATGGGACTAATATTTACCTTAATTGTTACTTATTGTGAATCGAACCCAATCTCATATAACAATTAAGTAGGTACTCCAATCGCAACACATCGAGGTGCTTATAAAATAATACGATTGTCTTTGGTAGACATTTATTTTTTATTTTTCTTAGTATGCAATTTAAACAAAAGCCGTTAGATACCAGTTATAATTGGAATTTTATTTTATACTCTTAACATTACTTTATCGTCACCAATTGTTTCAGCGATTCATTTTTCATGACAGACAAAAATGAATTGACCGCAAGATTGTTTGTTATAACCCTTGTATGGATCATAAATTTTTTTTTAGCAACTATGGCAGATTCATCTGTTATTAAGGTAAATTATAATTTATTATTAATTACTTTACTACATTTTTTTAAGTAAAAATGGGGCAAACGAGCGATGAGTCGCCTAAATTCAGATGATCACCGCCGTCCATGAACATCCTCTATACCAGGGGAACTGCAGATAAACTATCAGTCTTTAAGGAGGGAGTTAGTAAACCTAAAACTACTAGGTCTAAAATGTTTTGAAAGCGAACTAGGATTTACATTGTGACTAATTTTTACTGTTTTTTGGACTGCTATATTTTACATATTAAAAGAAAAGTTTTTGCAATGATAGTAAGGAAAGGAGTAAGCATGTTCGGATAATAGGAAATAAGAAAATTTGCTTACGGTGAAGTAAAGTTTGTTTGCTATTTCAGCTCGTGAGAATAGCAACGGTATGGAGGATGTGCTCATCAGTTTTCGTTCTAATATTTACGTTATTTTATACGGAATACTTTTTCTCGACTGCCATTAGTCAAATGTTTGATGTTACAACGCCTCGAATATACGTAAGTCATTCGGTGCTTTTATTTAAAAGGCTTTATTATTATGTTTATGACATATTTGAGTATTATTTTTATATATTTTGTTGTATGTGTAATATTTTCTTATCAAAAAATTCTGTAAAGATTGTATGAAACATTGACAAAATATTTTTTATCGCAAAATTGTGTAAAACATACACCATTTTCTCGAAATAATTTGAAAATTTGCACACTCGTTAATATCAGATGATGATACACTTCAGAAGTTTATCCTAAATCAATGAAATTATTTTATGATTTAAAAGTTTTTTGTTTAATTGCTAACATTAATCTTAATATTAACTACTACTAGTTATTTGAAGTACGGAATCTTATCCTGATATCCTTTTTATCGTTAACAAGGACTGACTATTTTCTATAGAGCTAAGGAAGAAATAATTCTGCAGTGCAGTACGTTTGCAAGTTCCTCGTAGTGTAATTTGCATATCTCCCAGTGTGCGTCGTTTTCCTAGCACAGCCTTTATTTACTGCCACCTGGATTTCTGTTGATTCTACAAACTCTCGAACGGGATTCACGTTGCTCAATTGCTTTTCTTCTTTTATCCTGTTTGCTCAGATTGCGTTTCAGAATCGAGATTCTTTGGTGTCAGAGTTATATGTTGTTTTTTAAATTAGTTTAATTGTATCTAGTCGTTGTTCTGTAGCATTTTTATTGCTTGTTACGAACGGGTAGTTCTTCGTTTGACTTTTGAAGGGCAGCTGGCTTGTTTACAGATTTCTGTGGTATTTATGTATTTATAAAATAAAAATATTTTCTGTCAGTCAATTGTTTCAAAATTATTGCACGTTATGATCAATCGCAGAATTTTTCGAATATATTTACATTGAACTTTTATTGACTATTATTTTTTTTAATTCCTTTTTTCACACCCTTTTTACAGAATTATTTTAAATGTTGTTGATTTGAGTTGTTAATGCAGATTTTATACTATATACATACTATTCAATATATACGATACTGTAATAGCTTCATGTACCAAAGTATGTATCCGATTTTATAAATAAATATTTTGAATTTTATGATTGGTAAAATAATGTAAGGAAATATGTTTGAATTCTTAATAACTTACTCTACAAGGAGGCGAATGTTTTCTGAAAATTTTGGGATTAACACTTATCAACATTTAAACAACTTTCTAAATCGATTTACTCTGCTTTGAAGTCACCTCAGATCAAGTTAGAATGCTTGTTGACGACGCGTTAGGCAAAATTGATTAAGATATACGAGTATATTAATATAATAAAATAGATATCTTTACTAGTTTCCGTGCTCAAAGGGAAATCCAATAAGCGTCGTTTAAACGATTATCAAAGCGCTATTTAAAATAAAGTCGTAGCTGACCGTAGTAAAGTTTCAGTTTTAGAGTTTGTTGTAAAAAAAGAATTAAGTGCACAGAGAATAGATAAAATTACTGTAATTTGATATTTTAACTACTTAAATTGCAACATTTAGGCGAGTTAAGATAGAGCTTATTATTATTATTATTATTGAGTTATTTCGTAGTCCGTCTGCTTCCGTGATGGTGTTGTATTATGATTCGGTGTTGTTGCTGAGGTCTCGGGTTCGAAAATTGGGTCGAGTAAAGTGATATTGAGTTTTTCAATTTGTCTAGAGTGTAAAATTCGTGCCCGATCGGCGATAAGCTCGCTCCATGACGGTGAATAGTGGATACGCTCGTTGCAACTCTGCCTACCACTTCGGAGGTACACAGGTGTGATAATGTGTTTTGAGCTTTTTAGTAAAATAAGTATGGCGATTTCAAACTTTTTAACGCTTCCATAATTCCAACAATTATCGAAGATTTAGACTAAACATTAGTTTGTCTACACACACGCCATTTACTAGTGTTTTTCATTTTTAGTCAACAAAATTGGCGTATTATTTTCACAGGACAAGTATTAGGTAATAATAGTAATATCCACGCTAGATTCATCTAGCATGTGTGACTGTAGGAGTCGGTGCCTTTAGAAGAAATCGTTTGCTCCAGAAAGCGTATGAATGTTCTAAGAGAGTTGAGCTTTAAGCGAGTACTTTTATCTTTACGTGAATAGAACTAGCTTTAAAAATAAAAGCATTTTTCGTTACGCAATAAAAATAACATGAAATATCAATGTTATTTTCCATTATCAGCATTGTAACAAAAAAAAAACAATATTAAAAAAGGAACTGAAAACCGATAAACATAGCTTTTACACCTTTAGCTTTTAAAATGACGACAAAAGAAAACTTGTTTAGTATTTTCTTTAACCTACATTTACTTCAAAAGATACCTCTAGCTTCTTCGATGTTTGCAAAGTACCGGCTAACGCAAATTTTCCGCGTAAATCTAAGTAAACTCGATTTATATGATATAAGTTGCACAAACGATCAGTCTTTGAGCTTTGTTGCATTTTTGATATTGCGGCGTTCAATTTTCTTAGAAAACTAACTTAGAAAACTGTCTGAAATTGTTATATAAATATACGTGTTGTTGAAATAAAATTGTTGGTTACAAAGTGTGATGAAAAGTTAAAAAAAAACGTGTTTTGGTGAATTGCGGATGTTGAAAGGATGAAAGAAGAAATCTAGTGTCACGAAAGTGAATGGCAGTGTCAGTAATGAACGAGGCGTACTTATAAAATGGGTGTCCCTAAATTGACTTTGATAGAAAAACTTCGGTTTTTTTTTACCTTGAAAAATATTATCCAGAAATAAAATTTTATTGACGCTGCATTAACACTCATTTTTAAAAATAAAATAAATAAACTAAGAACTAACCTTCATTCGATAAATTAGAGCATGCAACCCAAATCCGATGAGCAACGACAAAGCGTAACCTTTATCTGTTTGAATTTACTGTTTCTGATATTTATTAGAATACATGGATTAAAAGTGAGAGATGGAATGGAACCAATGAGAATTTGAAACAAACGACATCTATAAAACCACGAAAACTTTCGAGTTCATTCATAAAAGCGAAGAAGTTTAACATTTTGAAGGAATAAATCGTGCTGAGTATCAGTTGATTTTCACACTCGTGTCATAGTGCGCAATACTTATATGTGTTAAAGTATAAGTATTGTACTTGTGGTAAATGTTTTTGCAGTCACAATCAAGTAAAATTTTTGTTTATATATATTTTAGTGACCAATGCATCTGTGACACTTTTATTTACCCTAATAAATAATAAATGTTCCAAGTAAAAAGTAAGTTCCAATAACAACCAGAAATCGAATCAGTATGCTAGGTTTGTCTTCAACCATTATAAGTTCTCCATGTACTTGCATTAAGAAAGCTTTACACGTGTGTAGCTACTATTAAAATCATTTTACATCGTGTGATAAAAGTTTATGTTTACGCAAAACTGTTATATTTTTGTGTTATGTTCTAGAATTAAAATTATGCTCAACTTGCAAATGAGATGTTGTGTAGTTTAAAACGATTCGAATTAATCCTGTAAATTCTGGGCTGCCGTATGACTCTGTACACAGCAGCGGCGAATGCTCGAAGTAGTGTTTGATTAGATGTTATTAAAACGTAAGTTAGTTTAAGCCATGTTCAGTTCGGTGTGTGTTTTAAACGTTAAATATTGTTGGCTTTATACAGGAAAGCATTTTGTTATTTATATTAACTATGTATAATATAAATTAATCTTAAAGTGGTACTTTGACTACGTTATTCCTGGTCAATCAGAAAGTTTTAAGAATAAAATAAAAATGTTCTACACGTTATATTTTTTATGTTATGTTATGAAACAATAAAAAAAGATTGGGGGCTTAATACACATTAAATCCTGAAAACTCACTGCCTTCTTATTTAATGTAAATTATAACGTATTCAATTCCGTTTCGTTTTCTATATTCCACAATCGTTATTGTTAAATTATACGTAATGCAAAAAAAATGTTAAAAATAAATTCATGTCACTAGAGTATTAATATTATTCAAAACATTTTAATTTTTTAATGGAGCAAATTATATTTTTTTTCAGACGTCATCTATCGACCGTATAACATTCGCCTTTGGCATTGGACTCGTCGGTGTTTACGATTTTGGCACAATGTCCCCTCACACGATGATCGATAACGCAGTGGTGATATTCGGAATAATTTTCACGACATTCGCATTAGCCAGATCTATTATAGTACGTGTACTATATCTGGCATTGACTGTTTGTGTGAAAGATAATACAGAAATCTCGTCGCACTATCTTCTGTTTGTTGTTCTGCCACTGAGTTCAGAGTTTTTGCATGCGCAAAAAGTTTTTACGATTTACATATTTCTCACTGTCATGTGTTCACTAATCGCTTATCTGGTGAGTATGTTTTCGTTTAGATAAAGAATTAATAAATGCAGCTTACGATAGTGAGAGTAGCCCTCATATATCAAAACTCCATTGAAATTAAAAAAATAGACTCATGATTAAAAAAAAACTTCCTAGAATGCCTTTGGACTAAATCCAACTACAAAATAAATTTAACAGTTAGGCAATAAATGCAATCTCTGCATAATTACGTATTGCATAATTTTGTCTTAGAGAAAAAGTCGCGTAGACTATGCAGCCTCTGGGAGAGTGCTGTCCCTTGTACTAGACGTATTAAGTCGTTGTAGAAAACAAGTCCACGTTGTGTTCTAGTTCGCAGAGGAAAAGAATACTAGCGCTTTATACATTATACGAATTAATAGATATACATTGTTTAATGCTGTATTCAGTGAAAAGAAAAGCATTGCGTTAGAACCATTGAGAAACGGCTTATGTGATGATCGAATAGTTAAGAATTTACTGTCGGTATTTCTTAAGACTCGAGTACATAAGGAAAATCAGGAGAAAGACGCGTCTGTATTAGCCGGTATTCTGTGAGGTTCCTTGTTTAAGTTCATGAAACTTCTACGTTTTTGTGTCGGGAGAATTGTGAAAATAAGTCAGCTCATTAAATATCTTCGTTTTAATATGCAGTGTTTATTTTTATTTATCTTTTGTAATTAGTGCCAATAGCTGTGAGTATGGTCCCTCATTCGACTATTGTCTTAACCGTATCCTAGCACAAGCCCTTTCGTTATTGGAAAGATTAAAAGAAATATTAATAAATTATTTCACAATATGCTAATATTTTATAAAATTAAATATATATGTAATTCACTAAATCTAAATAATAAAATTAAAAAGTGTGATGAATAATTTATAAAAGTAATGAGATAATTTTTTCCAGGCAATTTTGACGTTGACGATATCGAAGCTTTTGCATAATGAATTTCGTTCTGTGAAAGTTGTGTACATGGTAGGAATATTATGTTTCTGCTGCTGCAATCTATCTTATCCTGTAGCAATGGTAAGTTTTTTTTTATTCCAAATCAATATAGTTCACATATGCCTTTAAAGGTACGACATAAGAAAAAATGCGTAAAGCCTTTTTAAGTTTATATTCTTTTATTACAAAGTTAGTGATATAACATTAATAGAAATAATTTAATATTCCCATAAATGATATCTGATATCAGTCAGAGCTATCCGCACACAGAAAGTTTTTTTTTGTCAGAAAGCAATAACATTATGACGATAAAGTTTAAAACTAGTAGGGTACAGTTACAGTTTTTTTTCTTTATAGTTTCAATTGCAAATGTAAAAGGCGATTACAAAAAATTTATTAATATTTAAATACTTCAGAAATATAGCCTTTTAAATTTTAATTGTGATTTTTTTATCTATAAGAAACTCTAAAACCTTGTTACTAACAACGGTAAAACCTTAAATATTTGCAGTAAAATGTTAATATTACTTTCAGTTGTATGTCTGCTGAATGCATAATGGTTGCTAAATATTTCAGGACATTAAAATTTATTACATAATTACAGTTGGTTTTAGTTGCTAGAGAGTGTACTTGTTAGTGCGCTGTAGAGAGTCTATTCCATGTTATTTTGAAGCGTAGGAGGCATCTGTACTAAACACGAGCAATGTGTAGGCTTCTCTCGTTGAGCTAATTAACTAAAACCCTTCCTTTCAAACTTCAACTGGAAGTGTCTATTTGGTTGTGTAATTATTTTGCACTAGCAGTTACCCGTCACTACTTTCTAATTAAAAAAAATAAGTCTTTAATATTTTACCTTTATCACACTATGCTTCTATAGAAAAGAATAAAAAAAACTATCCTAAGAAATTTTTGCGTGCCTTTAGTAGCAAGAGTTATAGAAAAATAAGTATTGTGCAAATATTTCAATAGTGACGCTTACATGAAGCTTGCTGGGCAAGAAATAGGCCACTGTGATTAGAAAAGTCGTATTCCTAATTGAAAGTGAGTCGTTTATCATTGTTTTTGCAGTAAGAAACTTATGGACAAATTGGCAACTTATTTATCAGTTAAAAAGTGCAGCTTGTTCCAAGTTTACTAATCGTGTAATTTCTTCATTATCTTGTTAGACAAGCTTATACATACATAATTAAAATGTAGAATATATTATTGTAACAATAATCAGGTCAACTAATTAAAAATCCCGGGTTCGATTCTTGGATCGGAAAAAATGATATTGAGTTTTTTCAACTTGATATCAGCCCGGAGTTTGGAATCTGTGCCCCATAAGGCGATATGCTCCCCCCCATATCACATTGTGGGACGGACAAACATACGGCGAATTGTGTATGCACTGAGTTGCACCTCTGCCTTCCTTTTTCGGGCTATACAGGCGTGAGGTATGTTTAACTAATTAAAATTACTTGAAGATAAGGTTGAGAATGTTGACGGGATAAAATTGTTTACGGGGCGAGATTACAAAAATTCTTGGATCTAGTTGTTTATTTTCAAAACAAACTCGTGCTAGGTAAAAATCCGTCGCAAAAATATGTCGTTAGTAAATTTTATTACTATATGTTTTACAAATTATGTCGGTTTTTCAATTGGAATTAATTGTATACGTAAGATTATTATGCTTATAGTAGCTATATTAAGTATACATTTAGAGAAATATAAAAATGAAATCAAATTATTCTAAATAAATTTAATAAGTATTCTAGAATATTTTATGTACCTACATTTTTTGTCAATATATTTTATATACTGGAGATATAATAATAAACAATTTTAAAACCAATTGAAATACAATGTATACAGAAATTTTACTATTGAAACTTCTTGTTAAATATTCAGAGATTCGAATCGCACGGAAAAGGCATTTGCACAAAATCCATGTCCGCTCTAAGTTGATTCGATCGCTTGATTTGCATCAAGATCCGACATTCTGATTGCATCTAGAAATTTTCCTTCAAAGAATTCAGAATCTCAGTCTACATTATGAAATCTTTTATAAAAATCAAAGGTCAATATAATTTACCTCAGCTAGTATTGAGTGCAATATAGAGGATTCAAGTTGCACCACGAGGAACATTCAATAAAAAATAACGAGCTTCAGACTCGTTTCCAACATAAAACTGCCTTTCATATATACATGCGCGCGTGTAGACCTTTTAGAAGGTAAACCTTTTGACTTTATCATTTCAATACTTATATGAAAATCCTCTCAACAGTTAGTGAATGAATAAAAACCTCTTTAATTCATCAATTTCATAAAAAAATTCAATTTTTGATCAATAGTCAAATATCTGAAATGCAAATAAATACCTAAAGTTGCAAATAACAAAAAGCATTAGTTTTGCTATCGAAACTTGTGAAAATGTTTCTCAGTAAAAGTCGGTAATGCTATTTATTACTTAAAAAAATTGTGCCTGATAGACTCGCTACCTATCACATCATGAGAGGGAAAAACATACGAAATGTGGGTGCAGCAGTCGCACTTCTGCCTAACCTTTCGAGGAATACAGGCGTGAGGTGTGTTTGTTTTCTCTTTAAAAATATTAATAACTATAATTACGTCACTGTTGTTAAAACTAAATTTTAAATGCTAAATTATATTGCTTTTTATATTTTCATGCTTAAAACTCATAGGGTACAATTATTGGTATTCGTAACAATAAAGAAATTAAGGCTGAAATTAAAAGCTATCATTTTATGAGAAAATATTTTTGATTTTTATTCACTATTTACATAATTCAACTGTAATAGCATATACATTTAAATGTTGCCGTTACCTCATTAATTGAAAGCGTTACTTATTAAATTACAAAGTTAATGGAACGAGCTCAAGCATTCGTGTATTAGAACCGGAATCGTTTCCTCTAAACAAGTCAACTCACTTTAATAATTTAAGGGCTTTGCGAAAAATTCATTGCGCGAGCGTGTAGCTAAGGTCGAACATTTTACATGCAAAAGGGAATGGGGTAGCTATATAATTTATGATTTCTTGTTTCTCAACACATTCGCTAACTCAAATTTGTATTAAATGAACAGTTATTTAGCGCTCTCTTGCAGGGAATTATAGATTGCTAATTTCTAATGAAAAATTTAATAATCTAAAATGTAAGACTACCTCGTTAGAAAATAATTAAGTGATTAAATTGAATATTGAAACGTTAATATATCTAATACTACTTTTTATTTACTATATTAACTTTATACTTCACAATAAAAATATAATGTTATATAAAAAATATTTCGAATAAATGTTGTTGTTAAATTCTCTACAGCTTTGTAATTATCTAGATACACGTTTCAATGTTGCGTCGATAAACAAGAGCACTATCAACACACGCTGGCGGCGGGCTACGGTTAACATTATCTGGCAAGACAAAGGCAGACATCCGGTCGATCAGTACCTTGACCTTTGCCTTTACTGTACACATGTTGCGGGAACAGCTCGGCCGGGATTTATCGAGCAAAAATAAAATACAAGTCCCTACAATACTACTGCTCAACTACTCCCTACTATTCAATTGACGTAATTTATCTATTATTATAAACACAATGGCTATGAGCCTTTAAAATTAAATTGAAGTCTTTGTTTATCCAAAAGTAATTTTTGTACTAAGAAAATTATTATTTTTGTTTCATGATTGTTATTTTTGTAGAGGTGTAGACTTTATAAAAATTTTAATTTATTCGTCCTTTATCTGTAATTACGTAATTAATAATAAATATTTATTTCTGTATTTTTAATAATTAAAGATTTGTAAACGGACTGTGATAAACTCAAAAACTACTCTACTGAGTTTACGAAGCTTTTCACTAATAAAACTTTATTCTATCAACGTTTACGTGTTCTACACATGTGAAACTGAATTGAGTTTTAAAGTTTAATAAATGAATTACTTCAATTGTTATATTAATAAAATTAGAGTGTTTTTTTTTTCAACAAGCGCAATAATTTTACGACCTTTGTAATAAATATTGGTTGTAATGCGATTAGAGATTAATAATAAACATATCTTAGTTTCTGAATCGTAATAATTTAATCAATAAAGGAAAAAAAACCATATATTTGTTTAAACATTGTGAATAAAATAATTATTTATTTCCCAATGCTCGGAGCGCGGGACACTGAGCGACACTCACAAGTGTGAGACGCTCAAGTTACTTCCACACTTATTCACTTGTGATCGGAACAATTCTAAACAAGAAAGCTAGTTAATTACGCGAATCGTCAATGTTTCCAATTCATCTCACTTTAGTTAGATCTTATTTAATGTACCTTTTAAAAGCTCTATTAACACTATAAAGCGGAAATTTTCTTCTCACCTGTTCCACTCTATTTAACTATAAGCAGATACTGCAATATAAGTATATATTTACTTATGTTACACTGAGGAATAATTTTACTGATCAATTTTTGTATTCTATTGTCGTAAAAACGGCATATTCTTCTAAAAGATACACATTACAACTTATATTGAGATAGACTTTGTGTCATTAGTTGTAATAAAAGGTAAATCGAAAATATACATTTAGCTTAAAGATATTTCAATTAAACTAAGGTAACTAATCTATTTTTTTTACATTTATCGCTAGAAATGTATTTTAACATAGGGGCCTATTCTACATTAATTAATTTGTCATTAATCAACACATCATTAATTGAATTTTTTCTCGACAATCGTGGAAAAAACTTTTAAATATTACATGGTTACCTCAGGCTAATGTCAAGGTTACCTCGAGTAAGAACGTAGTAAAATCTATTTTGCTTTTAATATGCTATATTCAATATTAGGATTTGTAGTATTCCTTGAACGAGCTCAGTAAAAATAGAACAATCAGGGTAAATGTCGGTAATCTGCATCGCTCTTAATCAAATTAAAATGTTTATCGTGGGAAACAATTAACAGTTGAAGCTTCGTTTATTTAAGCGCGTTTCACCTTTTCTTTATTTTATTTTGCTTTTAATAATTAAAGGCCCCAATATAAGTTTCGAATGATTTATTGTTTTTGTATTAATTAATAAAATGGGTAGTAAAGTAGTATTATATACAAATACACACATTATTAGAAATTACAAATATTACTTGTAAATTAAGTTGCGATCATTACATATTAAGATTGTTGATAAAAATGGAAGAGAAAGTAGGAAGGCTATTGCAATATAAACTATCACGGCCAACTCCTTGTGTGGAAGGATCGCCTTTTACGACATGCAGTGGTCCCTTTATGCATTAAGGGCTTAAAGGGCGCCTAGGGCACGCCAACTAGCGAATAGGGAGTGCGGTAGGGAGCTGGATCGAATTCGATCTTTCAATATAAAGTCAACTACGCTACGAAGCATTAATACTTGTTTTTATTTCTACTGCCAAATATTTACGTGGTAGACAAGCTTATTGTTTTGGACTGGACAAAACAATAAGTTTGCAAGTAAATTATAATTAATTTTGACTTTTGAAAAAATTATTTAAAAAACATATATGGTTTCTTTAATATTACAAGATTAATCAGTTTTTAGTCGAATAAAGGTTTATGTGCTAGGATATTTTTAATTAGATTCGGCATAAGACGTTACTTTCTTCCCCAATCTTCTATAAAGAGTAATTTCAGTAGTCTCTTTTCTTTCTCATGCCTTTCTTCACACAAGCTATTATACATATGTACTTCTACTTGTAACAATGAATTTCTTCACATTGTTTTGTGGCCATGCTATGATATCCTTTCGCTTTTAGAATATTTTAAACTTAAGTAAAGTTATTATACTAAAAAACTATTAATAAATAAAAAAAATGTAGAAAAAATATTTTATCTTCAGTACGTAAGAAAAAAACAATCAAATAAAAATAATAAAGTAAAATGGTGTGGAAGTTATAGTTCAATGAATAAAGACTTGTAGTTTGAGATATGTTACATTGCGCCGCATTCTCATATAGGTCACAGCGTTGCGACTGAAATCCAACAGACATTAATATGAGGCGTGACGTCGACGCTAGATACTGCAAAACCTATTTAAATTTTATTTAAAAACTTTGTTTTACGTATTGAAAATAAAAAAAAGTCTTAACTTGTGTTATGAAAACAAAATTATAACATTAAACAACTTTATATATATTTATAGATTTATCGAAACTTATGGTTTAGTGCCATATATGTTATTGTTATTTGAATTACTTTTAAAATAATTATAAAATTTGTAACCCTTAATCTTTTTTGCTTGTCATA
Organism: Papilio aristodemus; assembly: GCA_016277805.2. Lineage (NCBI taxonomy): Eukaryota > Metazoa > Arthropoda > Insecta > Lepidoptera > Papilionidae > Papilio > Papilio aristodemus. The sequence continues at coordinate 5,999,318 of JAABKM020000025.1, read as the reverse complement.
TTTTATTCGTACATTATCGCTGAAATATGTTTTATTTGCTTTCTTTTGGGGTGCATTTCATCGGGCGAGAAATCCCGAATACCATTTTCAAATTATTTCGATTTTTGTTTGCAATGAATTTTAGAACAATTAAAGATGCACTATTTTATTTCTATCACTACGAGTTGTCAATTCGTCAAGCATTAGGTTTTAGAGGTCGAGTGCCCAACATGACTATAGATGTCTCTACTTCAAAATGTTATAGTTTATATTTTATGTTAGGTCGTGGTTTTTTAGTATTGCGTAAATATTTCAAAATCGATACAGTGCCCATTTAAACCGGAACAGTTAAAAATTGGCTGCTCTCCAATGGCCTTAAATCTAGACATAAAACTTGTTCCATGTATCACCTGGCTTTTAGCGATCTTTGACTACGGAATTTTTTTTTATTAAATAATTAATAATATATTGTTGACCCACCTGGCTGGGGTTATAATAATCGTCCGATATTTCTCTCAAATTTATTATTATTATTATTATTATTATCAAAAAACATAAATGTTTTTGTAAATTATTATTATTAAATCAGTGAGTTAAAACAACACGAAATGTTTCAATTCCATAATAAAAATGAATTTAAAGGTCATAGTGCATCTTGATGTTTAAAAAACTTGACCCAGTTCGTACGCTCACCAAAACGTTACAACGATTTCATATTAATAACCTGCGAAACTTCCAACGACCATTTAAAAAGTATTATATTTATGTACATTCATGCAGATTTTTTTAATGGTTTAACAAAATTCGATATCTGCTGTTTTTACTGTAGTTTCACTTTAGGTGTCATCACAGTGGGACTCCTCGTAATTAAAACGTAATTTAAGTGTCTTTTGCAATAAATGTTGACTTGATTATTCGAAACAATAGTAAAAAAGTTTAAATATTTTTAATAGTTTTATTGCATAAAAAGATAATTATTAAAATATTGATTTCGTAATGCCACGTCTAATTAACTATGGATCCATAAACTACGAAAATATTTAAAATTAAAATTTAAATGATATTGCTTATTGCTGTAAACAACTTTCAATATAATTTACTACGCTTTGTTAGTAAGACGTTAACAAGTATCTGATTTCTCAATTTTGTTTCGAGATTGTATTAGATTTCATTTATACTAAATAATTGACAGCGAGAAATATGAATAAGACAATTTGAATAGAGTTTGAGAAAGTTTTAATTATACTGAATTCGATTTTCAACAAGTTCTATTATCATATATTTTACACGAGGTTATTCGAGGACAGTCTTAATAAATTTATAGCTGACAGGCTTTATGAAAAAAATTACCATGTAAGGATTTTTGAAAAAGTTTTAGAGTTATAGATATAATTTAGGATTTCTTTAACTTATGTTTTAGTTGATATTTTAATTCGAATTAAATTATTGTTGAAATTACATTATTTGTCACAGTAATGCTGTGAATTCGCCACGTCTCAATATTCGAAAGGGCAATTGTATAATGCGGTAACGTAGCAAGTTGGCGAACTACTTAAGCTGAAATACTTAAGCTGTTTTAAATTGAGTCTTGGAAACCTATTTATATCTCAAGTACTAAGGTATCATGACTTTCAGTACTTCAATCACCTTGCTACGAGACCGAGATTTAATTGTAGACGAGTTTATAACAAAACCGAGGAAAATGTTTACGTTTTTTTTAACTTATTTTAAATTTTTAAATAAATTTAATTTACTTATTCGTATTAAAAATTACGAAGTAGAATATAGAAGTGATTTAAATAGTTAGCACGAAAAATATATCCTATGAATCTATTGGCGATAACTGAAATTTAAGTGATTTAAAAATTGTATTTTAATTTTCGTTTCAAACAATTTTCTTCAATCCGTTATTTATTGTATCGCAAGTAAAACAGTTTCGTGAATATTTACATTTTGCGTCCAATGAACTACTTCTATGAGAAAACTCTTAGTACGTAAAATAAACTGCTGTTAATCTATTTTTTTTTAAATTAAACTCTTTGTCTTTTTCAGCTTTCCAAACACAAACTAAAAGGACTTATTCAAGGTATAAATTTAACCGTATTGTATTTAGGCGGTTTCAAAGTCGCCGTTGTAATGTGGTTATATGGCATCGAGAAATTTTCAACTGATATTCAATTTTCACTCGGATTTAAGCCCACACATTTTTGGACTACATGCTGGGCTATGCATCCTATTATGACGTTTGTAAGTCTTTTTACAATATTTCGTTTGTTATTAATAATTATTATAAATATCTATTGTGTTTCCAATAGTTATACGTATAATTTACTTAATTGACAATTTTTATATTAAATGTTTACGTTTAGTCAATTAAGATTTTACTTACATGTTACAGGTTTTCATTATACATAAATTATATGTATTAATACATTTGACGGAAAAAGTGCAAATGATATTAGCCAGTACGTGGATCATCTTTTCGTTCTGTTTTGTGACAATATTTCAAATCAAGACAATAGCGAAATTCATCGTTCGTAATGTAAGCGTTTTCACATTTAGAAATACATAATTTTTAGAACAAAATTTTTCTTTCAACTTTATTCCCAACAAAATTAAAATGTAATGCAATTTAAGAATTTTAGGTTTTGCTTGTTAATATCGAACTCCCTTCGTCGTTTTGATTTATCTATGAAAAGTTTTGCCTTGAGGGCATTTCGTTAAGCGGAATTAATTTATAACTACTATAATTTATCTAGTGTTTGAATTATTCAGAAACAGAAATAAATATTCTGCACAAGTATTGGAATATTCATTTCATGTATTTACAATTGTGTTTAGAATCTGGTGGGCGTATTAAAACCTAGGCCGAAGTACGGACCGCCTGAACCTGAAGACAGAGTTCGAAGACGGAAATTTGACGTGTCTACATTACATCAGTACTGTGTCCATCGCTGTCTCATTAATGAAGTAAGTATTTATTGTATATTATTTTTTGTATATTCAAACTAAAATTAGTGTTTCATAAATTTCTCTCCACGTTTTTATCTATGTAATTTTTAACAATAAACGGATCGACGTATATATTCCCACTTGGTAGATTTATATTTGAAAACAAATCTAGGAATATTTAATAAAGGACTGGCTTCCAATCTCCTGACATCTTTATTCATCGTGACAAATGAAATTAAAATCTACCTCGTCCGCTTTATGTGCTTTTACTTCAAAACTGGTTACTGTCACTTCAGTTATTACATTTTCTTTTTATTGTAACCATGTAGATACAACAATGCGCCATTATATTTCTCAAATAATAATAATAATGTAAGAATCTAATCGGATCAAAAAATATCAGTATTTAAATCACGAATCATGATCATTTGTTATCTACAGAATATACTAAGCTGATTTAAACTTGAAAATTGAGTTTGAAAATTTCAAGCTAATCTAAACTATAAAGAACATTCGGGAATATTTCAACATTTTTTTTATTTTCAAAATTAAATTATAATGTTTAAAAATATGATTCAATATTAAAAAAATTGGAATAAAAAAATCAACATACAATAACTTTATTCGTTTTTATATAATATAAAAAACGACATCAGTACTCCTAGCATTGAAAAGCTTTAAATCAATTCCACTGAAAGCCGGCTTTGCAATGTGACATTGAAGTTTAAATACCTTTGCATGTGTGAGTTAATCTGTTTGCTTTTTGTATTTTTTAATAAAGGCTGAAACAGACAACAAAAATAATTAAGGCTGTAAGAGTTAATAACCGAGCTGCTTTATTAAATTTAATGATCTCCAATCTCCGCTTCGAGCTAGTACGAACTCTTATACAGTTAATAACGAATTTGTTAATTTTAGCTTTAAATTAGAATAAATGAAAATATGTTCCTTTAAGATTTTTTTCTTATAAAAATTGTAACCGTCGGTAGATCCATAATCATAGTTACGTTTTGAACATTTTTATTATGGAACTAATTAAACACAAGATATGGAACTCAAGATAAAATGTATATATAAAAATTATTACTATTCTATCAAGTAATAAAAAGTATGAAAGATTTTTAATAATTCATTTATGTATAATAAACGTTATTTTGTCACTTCTTCAAATTAAATATATTGTAAATAACGACCTATTATTTTTTAAAAATGAATTATTACCTATTAATAGTAACATGAGATTAAGAAATTCTTTTGAGTTAAAATAATGCCTACTAACATCTTTGGGATATTAACATTTTTATCGACATATTGTAGATAATCCTATTTTAACGGTACTCTTTGGTCATTTTATTAAATAAGTCTTCAATACAATTTCAATATAATAGTCTAGTCCAATCGATACAGTACCTCTCAGTGATTGCGTTTCTACGGTTACTAAGATATACAACATTTTTCTTCTAAAACATTCGCAGAACAATTCAGTAACGTTACTAGACTTGTCACGTAAATTGTAACATAAAGTCGCATAATATCTGTAGGAATAGATGAAGCAATTACAGTAGCGAGTCTATGTAAAAGAAAATAAAATCGCAACGTCACTTTAAATCTTTTATACTTCGCTGCAGTACTATTTGTTATTCGCTAGAAACCTTTTTAAGCATTAGTTATCTTATTTGATTAAATAAGATGGCCAATTAAAAAAAAACACATCTCACGTCTGTATTTCCCGAAGGGGTAGGCAGAGGTGCAACTAATGCACCCATAATTCGTCATATGTTTTTCCGTCCCATAATGTGATAGGGGGCTAGCCTATCGCCATATCGGGCACAAATTCCGAACTCCGGGCTGATATCAAGTTGAAAAACACAATATCATTTTTCCCGACCCGGGAATCGAACCCGAGACCCCAGCGTTGCAGCCGTACCGTATACGTAATATGTGATACCACTGAGGCACCGAGGCAGTTTCTTTTATTATAATTCAAATAATAATAATTCTACTATGTCGTTGAAGAATTTTTATTTTTTAAATCCTTTGAAAAAGACGTCAGACTATAGTCTGATGCATGCATGCAAGAAGCATATTATGCATAATATTCTTGTAACATCGCAAAGTATAGTCTTGCATAATAGATACAGATGTGCTGTAAAATGTAAAGAATGGTACAGCATACGTCGGCTGATTTATCAATTTGGATTACCTTCAGCTCGCGAAACGGGATAGTCGTAATCCAATTTTGTGCAAGACCGAGATCCTTTTACGATAGAGCCAGTCCATTTACGTATTACTGCTAGAATTTCATTCAAGTTTACATTTGTTATTTAAAACATTCCCATCTCAAGGCTAGAATATCGTTTTAATTGAACAGAATAAATTCACGGATTTGATAGCCAATGCTAAATGCGTAACATGTAAACTGTCCATATTTAGACTGATTAGGAAATACGTGCTGCCGCCATTTTTATTATGGATTTAAAGTTTTAAAAATAGAACATACATATTTAAAATAGATAAGAGTTTATTTATCACAAAAACATCTAAACAAGTTTTTTTATAATTTTTTTGCGTTTATTTAATAAATATTATGATACCTCAAGTAGAGCGGGGAATAAATATCTTATTTAAAGTGATTTGGCCTCCTTTGAGCTCTTCAAACACTAAACGATGTAAGCTGCTTATTTGAGTTTGAATTCGATGTACATTTTAAATTGATTTCTACGAGACATGACTTTGTATTATAGTACCTATATATATTAAGCACTCGGAGTATTTTGTATATTATAATCTACCAATATAAACATTCAAACACTTCACTCCTGTAATCCCTACAAGGCGTAGATAGAGGTTTAAGGAAAAACATACAATTTGGTCGACAGTTATCTATAAACAAACAACAACTACTCTAACGAATGTAGGTCTTATTATTGCAATACTGAAAAATATAAATTAATTACGCGAAGATATTATACTGTTTTATCATGTTAACGATATTAAACATTTAATTAAAATATGCGGGAAAAGTTGCATTCTTATAAAGAAGGCAGGCGCAAGATATTATATGATAACCGCCGACCTTGAACCCTCGTAGTACAAGAGATATAGCGTAGCGTAACCTTTATTCACGGCGTTATTACTTTTTATCAAGAATGATTGTAGCTGTTAGTGCAACCAAGATGCCTTGGATTAAACTGTTTTCCAAGGTAATACAACGTACAGTAGATATAAGTAAGTGCATTACTTTACTCGCGTAAATTGAACTAAAGTGATTCTTGGTTGCAAGACATTATGTAGATCAGATTAGACTAGACTCATGCATGGAATATGGTAAACAGTAGACTACTTTGAGATAGGTGACCATTTTTTGTCATCTTTTCTTCACATTTACCTACTTTTGTACGAATTTGGAAGCGTTAGATTTTTTTCTATTATAAAACTTATGACCCGACTAATACATTAGTGTTAAGATTTGCGATATTGATTCTGTGCTTCTTATTTTTAAACTTTAAGGCACAAAATATACATTAAATGTTACGTCCAGGGGAAATATATTACAAATTTTATTTAGGAAATTTTACAAACTTAATTTCATTTTTAAACACAGTTAGTTAACTGCATTTAACGATTTTTAATTAACTGCTTGTTTGCGCGGAAAATGTGATTATTGAAATGTGAAAATAAAATTACATGTGTTTTACACAAACGGTCGAAAGAATTAATAACAATTTTCCTAATAGTATGTTGAAAGATGTTTTAACATTTTATCTTCAACTCTCGACTATTGTCGTTTATTTGAAGACATTTACTGTCAGTGTTAATTTCAGTAACATAATATTATCACATTTAAATAATATATTAAATTACAATACTAGGATATTTATGAAGAAATAATTTTAATAACTTTTTCTTTCACTTCTTTCCGGTATTATAGATTATGTAATATTATTTTTCTTTAAGTAATTTAAATTCTTTTTGCCATTAAAACAAAGTTTTCACTTAAAATTTTCTATCTACGATATAGAAGTTAGTTCCTCTGGACATGGCATCGCTAGGCACGCCCTGTATTTCTCCGAGTGCAATAAAAATAGGTCGTTAGTACGGCCTCACCATTATAACGGAAATAAGTGAATCTCGGATTTTCTATTCGTTCTGAAACTGTTACAGACCTTTTAACTTACTCAGTTATATTCTAATGGCATTAGAATAAAATCATACAGGAATATCATAAAAGTTTACCATTTCTTATTAAATAAAAGGACTTTTTGCAATCACTCAACATTTTTTTTAATAACAATGGCTGACAAATTAGCCATTAACGATTTATCAGACCTCGGACTTTATTTTTTAATATTAATTTATTGATTAATGATTCTACGTACGATGATTAACATTGCAACACTGCAACGCAACACTGCAAAACCACTGCAAACTTATTAATTTGGCATCCGTATCTGTTTCATTGGAAAATCGACGTTAGGTGATATTCATTAACATTTATTTCTCCTAAAAAATATGAGTCTTTATATCATAATGAAATGTACCTATAAAACACATTTTATTTACTATAAAATAACATAATATTGTGTACGAAACATTTTTTTGTTCAATGTTCATTTTCTGTACCCGTCAAGTCGATTCACCTCCAAGGATTCTCCGCTAATGCACTTCATATACGTCGCAATGGCTTAAGTGAGAATGACTTGAACCTATATAAACCAAAACATGTTAGTGTTTGTCGATCACAGCTTGTTACTTCGCTCATTTATTTGATTTTAGTCCCTACTACGATGTTTGAGTAATAGAAAAATGAAAATGACAATTTGTCGATAAAATTTTTGAACAAATGTATGTTAGAACATTAAACAGCCTTTAAATAATATTTAAGTAATAACAATATGTTAATATGATTAAAACAATTAGGGATTTGGTTTTTCTCTTAATTTGTTTCTTATTAATAATAATTATGTAATTGAACAAGTGAAAAACGAAACGGAATACAATAAGACCACACAAAGTCAAGTCGTACAGAATCATACAGCGCACTCATAAATATGTACAAAAATACTGTTTTACTATTGTACGTACGCATTACGCGGATCTGCCAGACGTCAATACGCCACAGATACACGCTTCACAGCAGTTTCATAAAAGTTATCCATGTGGTTACTATTAGCACTGCAAGTCCACGTCCATGAAAACTTGGACGTCCGGATGTAAACAGTAAATACGGAAAGATATATTAAAAATAACTTAAATAACTTATGTTTTTCCGTATCTTTAACATAAAATTTCCATATAAAAAAAAGAACAACACGAAAATGCTCATCATTCGAGAGCTTTAAATCAATTTTACTGAAAGCCTGCTTCGAAATGGGACGTTCGAGTTACATGCATTTGCGTGGATATTCAGACGGCATATCGACCACGAACGACATGCACTTGTATCAAAACTCAAGTGAAGTACAAACAGCCATCGGTGAGCTCTTTTGAAAATTCAATTTTCGTTTCCGTTACGGTGCTTTTAATTTAAGTGCAAATAAATATTGAAATACAAAGATTCAATATAAAAATTTATTTTAGTACAGTAATACGAATAAATGTATAAAATACTGTTTAATACGATAAAAAGTACGATGGATATATGTTTCAATAATGAGTCGGTTCAACCACAAAACTATTTTAAATGCTTTAAACGGAGGAAGATAAAGCAAACATATGCGCTCATTCTTTGTGTAGTTGTTTTATAGAATTCTTAACAAGCAATCCATTTTTTATATTACTCTCCAATCATAAGTTTGAAATGAAATCTTTCTTTCAATATTTTGAGAAAGTAAATCGTGTATTTGCATAAATTTTAATAATAATCTTAATATTAATTTACATTTCAATATTACACATAAATCAATAGACAATAATTTGTTTGTCAGTTATATTTACTTACATAAATGGATGTTTCTATTAAACTTTATTACAAATTCTTTGATCCATTAATAGCACCTGGTTACCTACACCGATCTATAAATATCGTGCGTTCAGTTTCAGAGCTACATTGATTCATTATGGACCTGAATTTTTAATACACTGTCCAAAAATGATTTAGTTAAATTTATGTGGCAAATGTAGTGTACAAGAGTTATCCATATCAGAATTCTTCTTCTTTTTCTCCCTCTTATTTAGGGTCGGCCTTCCTTGACTTAACCCTCAGCACCATTTCTGGAGGAACCTTCTACAAGACGTATTTCTTTCAGTTCCTTTCCGTCGTCTATTAAAAGGCATAAAGCCTCCTGTGTTATATGCGGATTGACCTTAAGTTTTTTTTAATCGGGGAGACTTTTAATCTACCTCTGATAAATTTATTTCTTATACTATCTAATAATATGAATTTGTGCCCGACATGACGACGACACGACGGAAAAACATATGGCAAAATGTGGGTACCCTAGTTGCACTTGTGTCTACTCCTTCGGGGAATACACTCGTGAGGTTTTTTTTTAATGTGATGCCATATCAGTATTGAAAGTAACAAAAAAAAACAATGTTCAGACTGATTTAATGATCTAGGAGACTTAAATTGACGATATTGGACGTACAGTTATCGAACTAAAGTGGGACTTGACCTGTATGTCTGACGTCTGTATCATCCGGTGCCACAGGCATGTTCGAATTTTGCACACCGAAATGAAGATTTTAGTGTAAACTGACTACGTTTTGTATCGGAATCAATATATAATATTTTTTTTTTTAATTTTTGCACGGTGTTATCATAGTTTATTTTAATATTCCGTGGTTTATCAATCCAGGTGACGTCACATTTTTTATTATAATTCAAATTAACCCATTTTTCTGTTTTACAGGAATGCTATGAATGCAACCACATGCCACTGATCTTCAAAGAAAAGTCAAGATTGGATTCATTGTCCGATACCGAGACGTCTCTTACGAATATTTTTGAATCGGGACTAGCAAAGAAATCATCTATTATTATGGATAGTTCTCAAATGCACTTCAACTAATAATACGCACAATATTATAAATTGGAGAATAAATTTTCCATCTAAATATTAAATAGAATAATAATATCCATAGTGCGAACTTGAAAGAGCGACTCAAAAATTTAAGTTTTGCGTAGGAGTAAAACAATTCTGGCTTTATATGTATATTTTACGATACATTAAGGTAATAGAAGTTTACAGGAAAATACTATAGTTTTTTTATACTTGAACCTTTCATAATGATAATGGAATATATGTATATTTACTGCCTCGGTGGCTCAGTTTTATCTCTGAAGTCTCGGGTTCGAATCCCGAGTGGGAAAAATTATATTGGGTTTTTCAAATTGCTGTTAGCTCGCCCGCTATCACATTATTGGACGGCAAAACGTACGGCAAATGTGGGTCCTGCTCCCCTGCCTACACCTACGGGGAATAAGGCGTGAGGTATGTTTTTTTATATATTAAATATTCTTCTTCTCTGACGTGTAAATTCAAAGGGAAATGTTACGTCTTGCGGAAGCAACAATGCAACAAATGACTGCTATAATTGTAAGGGGAGCGATTGTTTGAAAATAGTTTCAATGCGCTCTCTGTCCAAAGGAAACAACTATCACGGCAGCGGAGCTTAAAAGCCCGTCAGCCAGTTTTCAAATATAAAGTTTAACTGTAGTGTTGTGGTTCGCGTGTGATTTAATTAATTACTTTTAACTTTTGCCTTAAATTTGTATTTGATGTAACAAAATACAGTATTTTAACAGCTAGCAATTTAGATTGTTTTAGTGATTTTATGAGGAAAATTAAGGTATTATTATTGTGTAAATTTAAATCAAGACTGATCTTTTTATTGTGTCAATAAAATAAAAATTTTGTTCTGATATAACCAAACATTGTATGCCAATCGGCCAACGCATCCCTAGTACATCTCGCTGACTCTACACCTATCCTATACATATGTAAATTCAAGCACGCATCCCATAGAGTCAGTCTTCATATGTACTTCCTGACGATCGGTCGTGCCACTGTGAACTGAAGTGAATCATAATTGTGAGTACATACCGAAAAATCAGAGAAGTAAAGTGAAGTGTTAATCGAGAAACCTAGTGTTATTCAAATTCCGTGCCTTGTGCAAGTGCAATCAATTACTCGGAAGAAAACCCATATAAATCCTCGATCGAGGACCACGAAGTTGGGTACAAAACCTATATTCTAACGACGTGACCCGACTTATCGCGCTTCTGGGAATCGTTGCGTATCTCCGTGCAACGTCGACCACCCAAAGTCGAGACTGCTGCTTATTGCACTTCTTTTTCTTATTCTACGAATCGTCGCGCACCATGTTCCGTATCGCTGGCGCCGTGTTATCACTCGCCTTTATAATAACCCAGTAAGTCCTTAGTCATTGCATTTCTTATTTAAATATTTAAGGTTCTGTGCGCTAAATTGTTTTTTTTTCTACCACCTTTTTTAATTTTGTAATTTATAATAACTTAATGCTTCCAAAGACTTCAAAGATCGAAACAAAAAATCTAAATATTGACGTTACAGTGGAAAAAGCCACCACAGACGTAGAATTAAAATCCCCTGTATCACCCCGTCTAACTAGAAAGGCGACAGCAACTATAGCAATATTCCAAATTGATCTCAATACTTTGTTCAAATTTATCAAGCCTTTTGACGGCACCCGCGCTAAGTTACATTCGTTCTTGACGAATTGTAAGAACGTCATGGGACTAGCTAGCGAAAGCCAAAGAAGTACATTATTTAAATTTATATATTCGCAGTTAGAAGAAAAAGATGAGTCCGCGTGTAGCATTAAGGAATTTGAATCCTGGGATCAACTCAGTACTTTTCTTGTAAATCAGTTTGGGGAAAAGAAGTATTACGCACACCTTCTCATAGACCTCTAGGAATGACATCAACTAGGGCATGAACCAGTCAACCAATATACATTGAAAGTAGAGACTTAGGTCTCTCGAAGTTATTAACGGAGGTAACGTTGTCAATTAAAAAGAAATCAGAAATAGACGGTTGGAAAGCGGCCATGGAGGATTTGGCCTTAAATACAAACCTACTCGGGCTCAAACCTGAGATTTCAAACATTTCAGCATTTCCCCAACGTCCAACATTTCCCCAAAGACCATATTTCCAACGTCAAGCATATAAAGACCCAAATTCTTATAAACCTCCGGCACCCAAAACACAAGGTTCCAATTTATTCTGTCGAATTGCAAGGCATTAGGTTACGACATTTCCACGTGTAGAAAACGTGATTTCTACAACCATGACTTCAAACTTCAAAACCAATCTTTCAGGCCGCAACCTCGCAATTTTCATTCAACATCCAGAAGAGGAGGAAGTTAACCGCGATGAGGTAGATTCCTCTCATTATCCTTTAAATTAATAGATGTCTTGTCGCGCCGATCATGACAATAGTCAAATTCCCAAAAGGCACGATTATCCAAACTTTTAAATTCAAGGTCCACACGGGTATCCAGCCCCAAGCAAGTGATCAACTCTCAAAATCAAGGGTCCACAAGGGTAATCAGCCCCAAGCAAGCGTCCTTATATCAAATCCCATTCCGTATCAGAGCAATAAAGAAATCTACGAAATAAGCATAGACACGACGAAAAAGTTACTACCACATGTCTTATTAAATTCCCAAGTTCCCGACATTCCTTTGTCTTTACTCGTCGACTCGGGCTCTGCAATATGTCTACTGAAACTCAAAGGCATAGAACCTGTAGATGAACCAACTCAGACAGAAGGTTATTTTCAACTTAAACTATAGGTTAACCAAAAGAAATCCATTCCATTTGAATTTCAGGTCGTCAAGAATATAAAGTTGCCATATGACGGCATCATATTATAGGTACAGATTTCTTAACTTCATTTGTGTGTAAAACCGACTACACCAGAGATACCTTAAAATCGGCAAACTAGAAATCAAGCTACATTTCTCTGAACCTTTTTCGTCATTCCACCTCGTACCGAATCTGTCATAGAATGTTCAATTCAAAGAACCGACTTAAAAGAAGATGTCATTGTAGATTCACATCTATCTGAAAATCTTTTAGTATCCATTTTACAATAGAATCACTAAATCATAATGTTTATTCAGTTCAATCAAATTCCTAAGAAACATTTAAACGGACTAACGAAGTAATAAAATCTCTTAGAACCGATCACATGAATCAAGAAGAAAGAGAAGCCATTTGCCTGACGAAAAACTATACTGTACCAATGCCTTAAAGCATGAAATTAAAACAGCTACGAATATACCAATCCACACAAAGACCTATAGATTTCCAGAAGTTCATAAAACCGAAGTCCGAAACCAAGTTAACTAGATGTTAGAATAAAACATCATAAAACCATCCGACTCTCCATGGTCATCACTGAACCTTGCGTCCTATTTCCTAAACTTAGGAACTCAATCCCCTAAGTTTAGTTTACCCCGGAGAGATGTTATAACCAAACATTGTATGCCAATCGACCAATGCATCCCTAGTACAGCCCGCTGACTCTAAACCTATCCTCTATATATGTAAATTCAAGCACGCATCCCATGGAGTCCGTCTTCATATCTACTTCCTAAGGAACGGACGCGCCACTGTGAACTGAAGTGAATCATATTTGTGAGGACGAAATAAATTCCTTATTAAAGTGTAAATCCTTTTTTTTTTAAAAAAAGCTTAGACAGCCGTTTGGTATAATAGTTCCTTTAATACATTAATCAGTAAATCTAAATATTGTAGGACTTTGAATACCTGAGGAATACACTCTACGGCTTTTGTGTTTTACGCCTACTATTTTCGTATATGGCCATTGCCCGATGTATCACAAATTCATTGGAAATATATTATTTTGATAAAAATCTTTATCACATTCTTCAAATAACACTATAAAGTTCAAGGAATTTAACTGGTATTTATATAGGAATATAAATACTAGTAAAATTCCTCGAACTGCACACATTTCTAGTTATAAATTTAAATATATAAATGAAATTCAGTCTTTAAAAATTATGTTAAATTTACTGTCCTAAAGTTCAAATTTAATTTGCGAAATGTAATTTTTCTCGTTCAATTTCTTTTTTGCCGAAAATTATCGTGCGTGCGGAAATTTAAATATTTATTTGTTCATTATTATTTTCTTTATTATACATTTTTTTTTTTACATTTTTGTAGTATAAATTTAAATCAGATATATACTCGAATTAGGTGAAGATAACATATTGACAACAAGTGAAAATTAAACGGAATATTAATCTGGAATCTAGAAACTGTTCCCGGTCTGGCAGACGGAACTTAATGATTTTTATAATTGCAACCCTGGCGATAAAATTTAATTGATACAATATTTTAAGTTTATCTAATAAAAAGATATTTTTTCGAATACCTACATTAATATTATAAAGAAAATAGAATTGATATTCGGTTCAGGCAGTGCCAAAAATTTTTCAACAAAAATACAGTACTTAATGAACAACTTAATGGAAAAAATCTTTTCTTTTTCTAGAAAACTTTTCTATGTATGTAGATAATAAATAAAAAAATGCATGATTATATTTTACAGAAATATCCGAGCGAAGCCGGGATATATTGCTAGTCATAATTTAAAATATACGTGAAAGTATATACAGGCCAAAACTTGTTTTTTTTTTTAAAAATAAAACTGAGGATCAGCTAGTTGCTGATTGTGCTTCATACGAGTCATTTATTGTAAAAAAATCCTCTTATACACGGTTTTACGTTTACCTTTGAAAACCTTTTTACTAAAAATAGTATAGAGCTTTCAAAGGCGCTTTTATGTATGTAAGTGCAGGCATGAGTTTATATTTTTTATATTTTATTTCTAAAGTAATTGGAATGAAGAGAATTTTATAAAATGAAATAATATATCTTTTATTACGTGTCAGGTATAAACTATTAGTAATTAATAACGCATTGGCTGACACTTATAAAGACAATGTATCATGTTAGAATTTAAGCTTTTAAATATAGGAAATAGTATTTGATTACATGTTTTCGATATTTTAGGTGTAATTTTTGTCTAAATTTGAATTTTCAGGATTGAACACCTATTTCGATAGATTTGAATACTGAAAAAGCAAAATCGAGCAAAGTGATCTTGTATTTTTTTTTACTCCATTTAAGCCCAGAGTTGGGATTCCTGCTCGTGAAATGGAAAAACATACGGCGAAAAGTAGGTGTACCAATTATACCTCTGCCTACCCCTTTAGGGAGCATAGGTGTGAGGTATGTTTTTTAAATAAAAATTATAAACCGTATCTAAATATAAATTTTGAATATATAAGAATTAATCGCTTTGTACTACTATATGCAAATCAATTTAGCGCACTAATTTGCACAAACATGAAAGACACCGCCAGCGTTAGTTGCCTGTCATGCAGGACGTTTATTGAACTAAACGCCCGATGCTTCTCTATTCCGATTACAGCAACCGTCAAATAAATTTGCAGTTAGACACAGTAACGATGTGCACAGACATTGTATTTGTATGCATTAATCAATTATCTGTTTCGCTTAATTGATGGACTATCGTAACCTGTATGTTAGAAGTTGGCAATTAACACTTTAGTTCGTAGATGCGAGATGCCCTTGTACTTCTATTATAGTGAATTGTATTAAGGAAATTGCTCTCTATTTATCGTTTTCTTGGAATAAGTAAATACGGCTTAGATAGAATTTTTTTTATACTAACTTAGAATTAAAGAAGACCAATTTCCTCATATGATTCATACTGTCACTAACATTTAATAAATTGAACCATGATATTTATTTGATGAATAAAAATATCATTATAATAGGTATATTATTATTATTACTTTAGTAATAGTTTCGAGAATATTGATTGTCAAGTTAGCTTATTTCTTATGTATGTCAAATCAAAATTATTGATTGTAAAGGAATGTTTTTATTTTTTTATATTATGTTATTAATAAATCACAATAAGATATTAGTTTAGTATAAAATTGGTCCTCAGGTAATTTCCCAGGAAATCTAAAAGAAAATAACACGAGCTTTTTAAAGGGTAAGATAAAGAGTAAACTGACCTAAGTGACCTTTCTTCAATTGAATTCCATTTTAAATTGTGATAAAACGTTTGTTACCATAAAGTTAATTGTATGTTATAACTGAAACGATACTTTTACGTAATAAAAAATTTAAACCCAAAATATTAAATAATGCAGACAGAAATTTAATCGGAGGGTACGAGACTAATTTATAAAATTAAACGATTTCCATTTGGTTTCGTTCTGCTCAGTGCCGTATCGGGAGGATATCAATTATAATGGTAACTCATTCTCGTAGCCACATTAGTATCTGATAGTTTACTTTTCACATTAAATTATCTCTGTGAAATAACTTATTTAGTTATTCCGAGAGTACGGAGTCTCTTTATTTCATGTTACATGGAATTATTAAGAAGTATTTTTTCGATAAATATATTCCTTAAATTATAGCTCTTACTCATCATTTAATTTTGTAACATTTTCCGACTAGACATTAGTATAGAATCAAACATAGTAACGCGTGGTAAAATTAGACAATCATAGCAACATACGTCGATGTATACATTAAATCTAAAATGTATCAGTTACTTGCATCGCTAGTAATCAATAACTGTATGGAAAGCGAACGTGTATAAGATGTAATGGAAAGTTATTATTTGTTATTGTGTGCTCACGGCACACAAGCTGAACGGTGTGTACGGACGTAATACGTTAGCGGTCAGACGGCGGTCTTCCTGGACTAGCTCATAGAACATTGACTTTGACCTACTTAATGTACGTTGTACAGTACGATGACGTTTTATTGAACGTTGTCTATTACTACCTAGTGATAATTCATAACAGATGCTGCATGCGGCGTACTTGTTTACGTCTGCTGTTTCCGATATTATGTTTTTGTTATATTTAGACTTGTTATGATTTGTTAATTTCACTAATTACGTTTCTTATTCTTAACTGTGTTTGTTCTACCATTCTTAGTGAATACTATTTATTATGACTATGATGATTTTATTTTATCAAAGGAGAATCTAGATTGTTTCTAGCCTATATAACAAAGGATTGTCTTAGACACAACGAGAAGATGAATAAGGAAATTTTGTAGAAGGTAATAGACTATATTAAATTAAATATTGCGAAGAAGTCCAAATACACCGTTTGTTGAAAGTGAAAGAAAATAAGCCTAAAACATCTAATATCCTCTCTCAATTTCTTTATTTAAAAAAATGCAATACAGAAAGATGATGATTTATAATTTAATATACCTATTCCATTTATTTAGTTGTGATAATACTAGATAAATAAACCTGGCGAAACATTGATCAAACAATAAAACGCGGCATTTACTATGGATATGATTTAATAGAGCGTGAAAAACACGCATCAAAGTTCAATTTCAACAAAACATTGTTGTTTCAGAGCTTAGAGAGCTTACAAGCTGTCGCAAGTACTAACTTTACCTTCAGGCGGTGCATCATATAAATTTACAAATGAAACTAAGTCACGACCAACAGACGCTGTTATAATAGGCTTTATACCTACCTACCCTATAATAGGTAGGTATTTATATGAACAACGTTTAACTTTCAACTCTCGAAAATACTATTTAACTGCGTGGTTTATTTAATGGTTAATGTTAGACCGTGACCATTTTAATATTCAAACTGTTCACTTTGTCTAGACGGGTTGGCAGTCATTATAGTTATTCATTTCCAATAATAATATACTGTTTTATTAATTTTATAATAAAAAGTATTTAACAGATTTCGAAGAACTTCAGATTTAAATTAGAAAGTATGATTAAAAAAAATACGTTTGTAAATTTCTATTTTCAACGACATACATTTTATTAAAACTCCTAGGTACTTAAGTAGTGGTGCACCTATTAATAACATGAAATGATGATTTGATTAAGTTTGTGATAGTTCAATAAATGGGATTCATTGAGAAGATCGATAGTGGACGACCGTCGCTTGTAACAATATCAACCACAATAATTATTATTTGACATATATGTAGATTGTTATGATGACATCTTGCTTTACATATTGATTATTTAATGTCTTTTCGGAAATATTTTGTTTTTGTTATAAATATCAGATTATATTAACTTCAAACTTTAGGTGCATGAACGTATTTCCAGAAAGGGCTTAATATAAGAAGGTGGCCTTACAAAATGAGAATAAGAGGTTCTTCATTTGATAATATAATAGCGCCCGCATCGCGCTACACAAGTGCTAATTGGATGAGTGAAAGTAATTTAAATTTGTTTTGCTTGTCCAGATCCGAATAAAATGTACTTTTTATTGTTCTCAAATTTGAATTTGTTCGAGTTTCCAAAGGAAAAATATAAAATTGAATTTAGAAAATCCGCAACAGAAATTAATTATCGTATTCCATGTCAGCGCCACGATAAAACTAGCTTTAAAAAAATATTGCTATTTGTTAGCTTACGGATTGAAATAGAGCAAGAGAGCTTGATATAATTTGTCTTTAATCTATTTTTCTAACATAACCTGACCCAGTGACACGACAAAGTCTGAACCAATGAGTATCAGACATATTTATTTGTAATCTGTTACCTGCACATACATTATTTAATTTTATTACAAAATAAAAAAGGGTTTTCGCTTTAAAAAGCAAAAAAAAACATTTACATTTTAATTTAACGATTTTAATAAACATTTGTTTAAGATATAACTGTATGTAGTTATGGTGTCCAATATAATGAAAGATATTTATCAAAAAGTCGCAATCTAAAATTCGCAAAGCAAATTACCGGAGTAACTATTGATGAATTGGTGGCGAATTTTAGAGATTGTATCATATAGCTATTTAAAAATTAGATCCATCAATTGTCTCGTCTATTTTGATGTTTACTTTAAAATAGTTCTATTATTATTACTAAATTTATGAGGTCGATATTCAATTATTTTTATACATTGATAACGATTTTATTTAATTTGTAAATAAATTTATTGTTACGATTGAATCACATTACAATTAGCTAATTGTCATCAGCCAAGTTTCTGCAACGGTCTTAAATACAATAGGAGTTTCTTGCTTAGTATTTTGTTTTAACAACGTTCTCTAAGGCGTAGTTAACTGAACAATGCTCATCAACTTTTTTTTCTCTCGGACAATAGACATCAAATTAAAAATAACTAAGATTGTTGACGTACATATGTAATTCAGTAGAATAGACTTTGTATATAACGTTAAATTATATAAATATATATTACCACTGTATTACGTAATTTACTTTCAATTTATAGGCAAAAGTGTAAAGGTGATGTAACTTCGTGCTTCGATGCTCAGAAGGACATAGTTTATACGTTTATGGAATTACAATTAATTGAAATTCCTGCTACGTGTATGGTAACGGCATTTATTTCAAACACCGTTCTGATATCTAGTTAAAAAAAAGCTGTATATCACTTTGTCCGTCCCTGGATTCGAATCCGAGACATCACCAAAGCAATCGTAGCGTAAAACAACTACGGCACCGAGGCCGTAAATATACATGTACCGTAATAGAATTCTACGCGTGGAACCGCTATTTCCAGTCAACACTTGAGTTTAATTGATTCGGCTTTCACGAAGGTTTGAAGAGAGGTTTCTCGAATATAAGCATGTATACTGAAATAATTTTATTCAAACACTGACATATCGTTTTTATAAGTCTAAATTGAAAGGTTTATTAATTATTTGGCCTTCGTTCGTGATTGAATTCTAATTCTCAATATTCATCATTATTATGTAAAAATATGAATTTTATAAGCATACATTTTCGTCAAATCCGCCGCTAGCAATCAGCACGCCGAGTTAGCTCCGGACGAATTTATGTACAATACCAACAATCAAACACAACTTGTACGTTAAATTACCTGCAGTTTTGAATGGTCGCCCGGACGATTCAACAGTTGCGGAACTTTACGAGAAACATATGTGAAATGAATTATACAAGTGCGTTAGTACTAATGGAGCGTTTAAAAGATATAAATACAATCTTACTAAGGTAATTAAAAAAACTTTAAAAAATATATTGTTAATTGCACTTACATCCTTATTTCTTTCTGATGTCTCTGTGGTAGTATTTATAAAGATACGGTAAATCATTTACATTATATTATCATTTATTAATTTAATTGGCAACTTGTAATTTGGCACCAAAAAAGTATTACGTTGCGAGTCTAATTCCTTACGAAGATAAAATTTTTGGTATTGTTATTAAAATAAGAGAAAAAAAAACACACGCACGCCTTTGTTCTTCGAAGGTGTAGGCAAAAGTGCAACTAGTTCAACCACTTTCCGCCGTATGTATCCATTCCCATGATGATATGGGTTAATCTATCACCATATCGGGTTCTGGGGTCATATCGAATTGTAAAATCCCCTATCATTTTCACTTCTCCCGATCCGGGATTCGTACCCCAGACCTCAGCAAATCAGTCATGGTAAGGTATAACTGCGCCACCGTGGCTAATAAAAAAACTTCTAAGTAAATTTATATTAAGTACAGTTTACAAAGTATTAGTTGGAACGAATTAAACGTATTATATCTAGACCCAAAATCGATACCATTAGCTTGAGAGGATTCGATGTTAGAAGCTATAGGTGTATTATTGTAGGTGGTGATAGTGAGTGTAGCATGAACTTGAGAGAAACTTACTCTCACTAAGCTGCTGCGGCAACCTCGACCTAGACCGTTTCTCAGAACATTATTATGTTACCGGATTGGGAAAGGTTTCATAGCTGAAACTAACTGCCTTATTATGTTTCAACGCTTGGCTCTGGCCGTATATTCATAAAGCGTGTTAGAACATAATTTGTTACGCAAAATTTATGGAAGGAGTAAATAATTAAATAGTTCATTACATGTTAAGTGACTATAGTTATTCGACGATAGTTTTTTTTTTATGAAAATAAAGACTTGGGAAAAACTCAAAAATATAATAATTTGTAGAGAAGGAATTAGTGACGGAAGTGACGAAGATGGGGGGATACAAAGGAAATTGTTACACGACTCGTATAACGCTGACGGGAAAAATGCTTTAATATTCTTTCAATATTATGTGTATGTCAATATTATTTGTATTAATACTTCCGGTCAAGCCAATTATTACATTTTTAGACTAGTACGCCTACATGGTTCTGATATTGTCAATATATTTTGTCGTCGTTATAGCAACTTCTTTTCTACTTTAAATTACGGTGTTAGAATAAAATGAAATACAAAGAGAGCGCTGAGATTCAGTTACAAAGGCTTAGTGTTGTTTTTAAAGAATCTCCCTTTTAATATTAAATTGCTTCGTTGTACTGTTTAATGTACACACTAAGTCTGACTTTATTGCTTGTTCTGCTGTCGCGGAATGGTTGGAAAAAATTTCAATATGAAATAGGTAGTATCTTTGAGCAAACATTTCCTTTCATAATATTTTATTTGTTTATTCAATGTCAGTGATACAAACTTACTAAATAATACTTATTATTTGTTTCGTTATTAATGTATTTGTACTGTAATATAAAAAATAAAATAATAATAAACCTATAAAATCAAAAAGCGAGCACAGCGATGGTCTTCTACAGCATTAATAAATCTTAAATAAAACATATGATATATAAACATATTTTTAATCACTAATTATCCAATGAGTATAATTTCAACATGATGAAGGTTAGGAAACAAAAGAGAGATAAACGAAGCCGCAAACTCGATCGGTCTACATTGCAAATAAATGATCAATTAAACCGCAAATATTTATATTTTAGATATTCCAATCGTCACGTACTAAATGAAATAAACCATGATACTTACTATTTTAACTCGAGGGTAAATTTAATAAAAAAATACCTTGGTGTTCCGTCTTCTAAACTTGCATCAAAATCTAATTAAATTCCTCATTCTAGTATTTTAGAGAACCCTATCTACAAGCAATGTACTTACTTCGAACAGATATTATAAATGTTAGTTATATAATTCAGTTCTTGTTTCTATAAGTGGTAATGTGTATAGTTTTTAATACCTCAATCCCGGATCGGGTAAAGTGATATTCAGTTTTTTCTACTCGATGACGGCCCGGAAAGTCGAATTTGTGCCAGGTATGGCGATAGACTTGCCACCTGTAATACCTGTTCAATGGTTGCGAATAATTTCTTACATTCTTCAATCTATTCTATATATATATCTTACATAGAAAGAGGTAAAATATTTGCAACCATTTTCGGTGACCTTTTTGCCCACGTTGTTCTTTGCCCCTGGAGACGGACCTATCGTTATTTTGGGCACAAATTCCAAATTCCTTATTGATATGTAATTGAAAATACAATATCACTTTCCGCAAGGGATTCGGACACAAGATCTCAGTAATACAGCCGTACTGTGATAATATATAACTGCTCCACCTAGGTAGTTAGAATAATTAAAAATCTATTAATAATCTATAAATGTACCACGCACTGTAACACTTCGGATACTATTATCTTACTACCAAAATTAGCGCTAGAAACTTAGCGAGCAATTAGTTTACTGCTATGGTATTTAGTTAAATAACAAACATTATAGTCAATATGTAAAAATCTAAAAGGAATTGTATTCGGTTTATATTTTATGCCTGTAATTTCGTAGGTATATCATGTACATACGTAACTTCATGCCTTGGAACGCTTACGGTGTTGGCAGCGTGCCAAAACTTCCAGGGGCCATATAGCGTACTCCCGGTTATATATCTACCAACGGTCCTGTAATTAGCCGCATAATTGTTAAATGGGTTTATTTAAAACGAGTTATTGGACAATAAAATGTATTATTAAATCATCATGAATAGTCATGCAGGAAAATAATAAATATCTGAACTAAAAAATATATATTGCACTTAAAAACTTATATCGGACATAAAAAGGTTGGAATAAATCTATACTGTAATAGTTTTATCTGGCTTAATAAAAATGACCAAAAACTTAACTAAATAAAAAGAAGAAATTTATTAAATAATAAAAAAAAAATACTGACTGACTTAAAAACTTACGTTTGAGGTTAATGTGAGCAGAATTTGTGAGTACGAAATTCAGTTACTCGCATACTTCCGCTATTAGATGACACTAATATACAAATAAAATAAATTGACTAACATTTACGATTACAAACGCTAGATCGTAGCCGCTATAAGGCCGCAATATTACAAAAAAGCAGCGACCCCAATCCCACGTGAAGTTAAACAGCGTCGTAGTCTAAGATTGCAAATGGACAACCTCACTAAATGCTTACATTCCAATTGAAAATTGTAATTTACTTATAAAATCCTAAAGCTGGATTATTAAATAGAACTTATATTAAAAACACTCTGATATAATTGTATATCCTTATTAATTAATTTAGTATTAATTAATCCTTTTCATTTACATAGTTTGTTGTTGTTGTTGAGTACTAATTAAAACAAAAACATAATAAAAAACAATACTATTCGACAACAAAATAAAAACAAGACGACGAATTAATAAAATTTAGTATAAGTTTTATAATATTTGTCCACGCACATAATACTGTAATTGTAACTGATAACCATAATTAAAAAGTATCGTATTAAGTTCATAATTAATTTTCGCTAAAAATAAATAAACAGTGTTTTCAGTGGTAGAGTAAAAACACCTCATAAAAATATTACTACATTTATGTGAAATGTGAAAATTTTCAGCGCTTTTCGAAATGATTCGTTTATAAAATTTCACGTGTCAGTATCGGTGCCTTAATAATTTAATCGGCTTGTAATAAACTTTTAAAATAACATATTCGGAAACAATCTGAAATTTAAATCAACAAACAAGTGTATTGTACACACTGAACGGACGGAAGTCGCACGTGAAGCTTGTAAAAGTTGTTGATGTACTAGTTTAATCGATATGGTCGATCGATATCTTGCACAGCTGATTGAAAAACGCGGGATCCGATGGAAATTCGGAACGGCACGTAAATAAAACATGAGACACGAGGTGCGCCGTGGTGTCGCAGTGTCAAGATGGAGTGTTTAGTGTGTTTGTCGCTCGATAAGACCAGTGAGGATCTGAGCGTCATGGTGGTGTCGGAAGGCGGCGACCGGGTTGCGGTCGATAGGTAGTCAGGCGCAAGCGCGAGCCTCGATAGCGGTGGAGCCGGGGTGCAGGTTAGTCCGCTGACTGAAACGTGGCTGCCGGCAGCCTGCGTCCGCCCGGGCGCTATCGGGCGCGAAACATGCACGCGGCCCGATCGCGCGGCGTGCACACGATCTCCCTCGTCTTAGCTCTCGCGATAGCTTGGCTGCCCCATGCCGACCACGCTGCGTGAGTATGCCACTATTTAACAAAAAAAAAAAAAAAAAAAATTATCGCGCCAAAAATCACGTTTTCAAGCAAGAAGCCCTACTAAGTTCAAACTCTTAAAACTATTTTAAACACTTGTAATGGTTGGAAAAAAATTATTTAAAATTAAAAAATAAATTTTAAATATTGCAGTTGAATTTTTAAAAATAATCCGGACCCTTTTCAAAAATTTTGTCTACACTTTTAAGGAGGATAATTTTAAAAAGCAATAATTAAATTAGGTGAAAATATATTTTGTAAAAAAAGAAGCCTATAAAAATTTGAAACATTTATTTGTCACACTAAATATTTTTTATAGCTTTTTAAAGAATAGAAAAAAAGAAAAGAAATTGTAAATTCATTTTTTTATTTACACTTTTTATAGAAAAAAAATCTAGGATATAACGCTGAATTTCTTTTTTAATTTTTAGTAATGGCCATTTATTAAATATTTAATAAAGAAGAAATTATCCCTACCCAATATGCAAAATTTATTTCGTGTTTAATTTTAAGAATCCCCAAAATCCTCCAAATTTCAAATTCAAAATATAAAAATATTTTATTAATGAAAAAGTGATTTTTGAAATTATTTCTTCTAATAAAAATTCATTTATTAAAATAAAAAATATCAGCGCATAAGAAGATTCATTTATAAAAAAATTTAAATGAATATTTAAAATTATTGTCAAACAGGAATTTATCTTCAAGAAAATCAAATCTTTATAAAACGTTTCATTTATAAATCTTATTTAATCGAACAATTATATCAGGGACAGAGAAGAATGGAAAAATGAAAGAGATATCCGAAAAATTATATAAGCCCGCACGTTGCCAAAGAAGTTCTTTGCTACAGTATATTCGGCATTTCTATTATCAAATAACTGTAGTTGCAAATATTTTAATATAAACGTTTCATAGTTTATATGTGTTTTTGCAGGTGAATAACAGTACTGATTTATTTATGTATTCTTCAAAAATCTCGTAAAAAGAAAAAATATATCCTACAAATGGTCTACATAGTTATAATAACACTTCGCATAATAATTTGCGCTTAAATGTAATGATATGGGCGGGAATCATATGCAACGGTTGAATCCATTTCGTTATTACTGTGTGTGTTTCATATAAAAATAAATCTGAAGAGACCTCGTCAGGCGGTCTCTGTGTCTTTGTTGGCTCTCACATCATTCTAAAGCAAGTACAATGTCAGTTCCATTTCATAATTAAATGTATTAACGCTTCGCGATTTCATCCCCGATTACTAAAAAAATATCAATTTCATGTAGAGTTTTTTTTTATCAATGCGCATGTTAGTAATACTCTTTTAAGATTTTATAATCATTCGAACAACTTCAAATGTTCTAAATTCTTGTTAAATTTCACAAAATTTCATTGCTGTATTTAAAATACATTGGCATTTAAATGAATAATAAATAAACAATTCGCTTGGCGATATCATTTTCGAGACCGCAGTTTCTGTTATAAAAACGCACGGCGCTATTAAATCTTGAAGTATCCTATTAATTGTCTTTAACATTTCGGAAACCGAAAACATACACCGAGACTATTATTTTTATAATTAAAAATCCTTTATTTAATTAATGTTCTCGAATTAATTTACGTTATAATAAATTTTATGAGGTATTTTATAATAATTTCTATTTGGGACCCGTTAAGCAATATTAAGAAAAAATCTTATTTAATTGAATATATCCACTCCATAATTAATTTTACTAGATGAACTTGATTAAATTAAAAGGAAATTTTTAATGAAAAATAATAAATAAAGTAAGACTTTGTGTTTTTATCAAATTGGGGTGGACAGAACAAATATGAAATCAAACGCGTTTGGGCCGTAGGTAGCGACATCAACGTCCAAGTTATCGCATTGCATCGTATGTTATAAGTTATTTTCTTAAAGAACGTAACAAAACTAAATCATGCTATTTACTGTCACTTTTAAGATGGCCAATTGAGGTCAATATCAATAAATTGTATTCTATTATATTCTTTAAAATATTATGCGTATAAATACAAAAAAAAAATATTAGAAAAACAGATATTCTAAAAAGCATTCAAACAGCGTGCAGGATCCTTTAAATAAAGCACCCAGTGGCCAGTGACCCTGAGGTCACAGAGAGAGGAATCTCCTCACAATGCGCGCAGTTTTCGGTAGCATGAAATTACCGCTTTTTGTATCGAACGCTTTACCCAACTGTTTAGCAAGAGCTCCTTAATATGTCTATTGTCTATTAGATGGTAGTCGATCTCATAATCTACATAACTCCAAAACCAAGTGAACATTGAAATTCATAATCTCTGCCTAGCTCTCTCTGTCAAGATCATGAGCTTTATTCTATTTATAATTTTTTATCACAACATTCCGTGAATTACGTTTTTAATTAATACTAGTCTTCCAGTTTTGATATAGGTCTTGAAGATTTCAATGTCAAACATTCAATTTCCATACAGTGATATTCAAACAATAATAATTTGCGTTTGCTACGTTCCGAAAGTAAAATATCAATAACGGCATATTCAAATATATACAGATATTTGTTTTCATATATTGTGAATGCGACATTGACTTTGAATATCCCGAGGATGCTGTAAATTAAACATAAAATAAAGACTGAATGCTCTGCTCTTATTGAAACTAAATATTACTGCGTTCACGGTTTTCAATGGAAACTAAAGCAAACCGTTACATAATTCAATTTCCATCGCTATGTTAATTTCCTAGAATTCCAATGTTTCAGTGCTCCGAACGTTATTCATGGTCACGGTTACACGTTTTCAAGGTTTTTGAATAAAAGCTCACCTAGTATGAGAATTTCACAATGCTGGAACTGTTTTATTTGACGTGTGCAAACACGTACACAAATATTAATAAAATTGAACGGGCATTTTTTGCTTTAGGTTTTTGTTTGAAACGTGAGTACGAATAAACTTTATGTCCATATTCATGGCCACAATAATGTTACAATAATCAATTAAAATTGTTGCGGGCACTGTGCATATAAGACAATCGCCTCAAGCGGCAACTTGCGAGCTCTATTCATTTATTGTACTTTCATCAAAACAATACAATACTGTTATTTTATTTAAATCTAGGGTCATTTGTAACGAGATAGCATTGTTATTGCTGTCTTTTTCAGGGAAAACCACGTAATAGCATAGAAATTTCATGAATACAGTAAAACAAAAGCATAAATCTCTATCCTATAGATAAAACTCGATGGAACTATAGAGAGATAGAATACAGATCTACTGCCCCTATCGCGAGCTAGCTTAGTGTTATATGACGACTGTATAAATTAAATTATACATTCATGGACAGTAGACAACAAAAGAGGAATAGACAAAGAAATGAAGGATAAATATCTTAATACGTTTAATTTACGCCATTTTTCCGTGAAAGCTGTTGATCGTGCCACTTCAGGTGTTATTTAAGGATTTGGGCACTTAGTTCGCTTTGACATTTTCAAGCACTATCGGATAGTAATTCACATTTATTTGTGAGCCAATCGGGTCTAGATACTAGATTGGTGACTAATTTATTTGAAACTTATGACCTTGTATGATAAATATTTTTCGAAGGTCAAGGTATGGACGACAGAAAGTACAGAGAAAATAATTTATATTTCAAAATGCAAGCGTAAGAGCTCACTAGGTATAGTGGACCGTGCAATAATGTCCGTCCTGGTGTAGTGAAGCACTACAGTCAGACGTGTAAAATTGTAACTGAAATTTCAAATTTTCAAATGTAGAGAAAATAATTTTGTTTATTCTAATAAAAGTTTTCATTTTTATTTTATATTGTTGAATATCTAGTTGTAAATTAGGTAGCAGCGCATCTGTGACCAAGTGACATTAAGAAGTAATA
>JAABKM020000025.1:5960108-5971040 GCA_016277805.2 Papilio aristodemus | reverse complement strand
ATTATTTTGCTTCTTTATTTAGATGTTTCAGCTTGTAGCTTTAAATACTGATAAATATAAAATTTAAGAACCACTTACATACACTACTTCATAAATAGGCTCTCATGCCCGTCATCTAGATGGATAGGCAGAGATATTGATTTTTCCATATCGATGCATTTATATAAGCAAACCCATCATTTACTGGTTCTCATTGTTGCTTCTTTAATATTTTCCTAATCTGAACAGTGTGAGTTTATCGGTGTTCTCTATGAGCATTGCCACTTTATTTTACCACATATATTTGTCAATCCTGTCCCTCTATCTACAATGTCCATCAGTATCTTTCAATATACGCGAATAATCGAAGCATACCTTTTTCAGTCTCAACATCCTCTTTTAGGTAACTTAATTTTATACAAAAAAAAAATTAATCGCAGTACGTCTAGTATTGATGTTATATCTCGAGGGACGCATCTTATAAACTTCTAGGAAATCAATGTTGCAAGATCCTATAATTTATTTTAGTTAAATAGAAATTCCCAGGAATTGCTTTGTGTAGGTTTAGTGGCATTAATAACATATAATACCGGTCGTTTTTTGTTTTATAATCGCTTGCTTCGACCGAGTGAGTGATTCAAATGCATTTTGTAGCCTTTCGCTTAATTTGTATCATTTTGGTTTCATAATATTTTGTCAATTTTACTGCCGTAAGTGCACGTTTAAGATGGATTATTACTAATAATTCACTGCGATTACTTTTTAGGGGTAAAATGAGATCACAGAAATTAATTTTCCCACAAATGGTCTCTCAGATAAAATACATCAAATTACACTTACACTTTTTTTACATTTACAGTTAAGATTAAAACAATTCTCGATATAAAAGCTTTAAAGTTATTGCTTTTACAGATTTGTAATACAAATAGTATTTAGAAGCCCTAAAAATTATAAAGAAGAAGAAAGCTACATGAATAGTTTGTAATTCAAAGTATAAAAGTTCTTTTTTTAAAAAGTATTCCATAACAAACTGATTCAATTATAAAAAGATAACAAAATTTAAATGCAATTTTAATCGTCAATATTCTCGGGCAAGAGCTGGCGTGTTGAAATGTACCAAGAAAAATATTCTCCCTTTCGCTTGAAAAGACTTTAATTTCTTCTTTTTATTTTCTGCAAAATAAGCTAATTTTTATAACCGCAGAGTTACTGCAAATGGCTGTTAAATTATGAATAAATCTCACGTCTACCACTTGTAGAGAATTGATAATTTCCTATTACGCCATCTGGTTTTCAATTCGCTATTTGATAAAGTTTTTTCTCAGAAAAATATTTTAACACCACAATAGCATTAGGAAAATAAAGCCGGCAATACTTTTATGTCGATCCGAAGCAGAATCAATTTAAACACTTTGTTTTTTTCTTTAATTTGTTCAAATTAATGTGTCACTTATAGTACTAATAACTGTCTTGATTAGTTTGCTAAAGGTCAAGTTTGTAATTGTTCTTGAATAACCATCTTAGCAACGGGCATTCTCAATTAAAAGTGGATTCAGGTATGAATAAAAAAATTGTTCTGTAAAAGAAAATCTCATCTAGACAGTGTGCAAGGTATTCACAATTTATACAAGAAGATTTAGCAATTTCTATTACATCGTAGCATTTCTATCTTTATATTAAGGTCAACTGAGGAAGAGTCAATGTAGTGTCGTGTGTGTCAATCATTGTAGTGCGAAAAATCAACATACAACATTGCTGTATTTTTCAAGTAAGGAGCGATTCTTACAAAATATTTATTACTTCATATCTTATATATCTCCATAATTTTGAAGTTTTGACTTTGTCAGCTTCCCGGCAATAAATAATATTTTCACTTATAGAAGTATTTATAATGTACATATAGATGTACATTATAAAAGAGCCTTTATATCTGTTTACTTTTGTAATATGTAGGCGGAGCCGTGTTTGTTTTGCTGTGAAATATTACATTTAAGTGCGCTATTTGCCTACAATTGTGGACGTGGTCTGTTTAATTGCGGTTAATGTTAAGATATATATGTAATTTTAAAAAAATAATTCGATTGAAGCCTTTTTTATTATAAATCATTACTTTTTAAATTTTATTTCGATTGTGTATTTAAAAAAAAATTACAATCTTAAGAATATATCATATAGTATAATATATAGATTCAACTTATGTTGATATCGTAACTATTTACAAAGGAATCAATACGAATTTCGTATTCAAGCTTTATGAGAGAAATTCACAGATTCCTTCATTAAGCGTTAGACTTGGGTTCAGCGACTGGGAGTGACCTCTATTCGTAAACAGCTTTACCATTTTCGGCCTCAATACAATTCTCAACATAGAAGATAACCATTTTTCAATTTAATTAAATCTAACTTCAACCTTATTAAAACAATCATTAAAAACAAAATCATAAATAATAAACACTTAGGTTAATGGCTTAACATGGGAGCATTCTTCGTCTATTAGTTTGAATAAATTCAATGAAATTCGAATGATTCTTGCTGCTTTGACTATTCTGATTAAAAAAAATAGTAGTAATAGCAGATACGTATATTAATCCGACAACATTACACATGTATAAAAATCCAAATAAAAGAACTGAACTGAAAATATGTATTGAGCTTGAAAAAAAAAAGAAAATCTATTAAATAATCTTACTACGAAAATTATATTAAATATTAATTCGACTACTAATTAAATATATATGCGAAATAAATTATCCGGCACTACCACGCTCATTTACATACATACTTATAGAAAAATATATTATATAGTAGAAACGAAATATTAACAGCTGGGTCTAAATTTAAAGTTAAAAATTACTGTGTTAAAATTTTTTATTTTTTCGAAAAAAAAAAAAACATTCCTCACACCTGTATTCCCTGATAGGGGTAGGCAGAAGTGCAACTCATTGCACTCACAATTTGCTGTATGTTTGTCCCAGAATGTGATAGGGGGCAAGACTATTGCCATATCGAGCACAAATTCCAATCTCCGGGCTGATATTAAGTTGAAAAAACCCAAATATCATTTTGCTCACTCGGGAATCAAACACGGGATCCAACGTTGCAGCCGTACCGTATACGAACAAATAGCTTTCAAAAAACCTTTAAATCATGTCTAAAATTAAGGTAGTATAGTATCATAAAATACGTAGGTATCAAAAGAATCAAAATAAATATGGATAAGAAACTCTTTTTAAATTCTGATGTACAAACGAACGGACGGCACAGCACGCGATGCCAACACAGTATGTAGGAAGAATACGACGAATGTAACGTACGGTTTTACTTTTCTACTTCGTTGTAACATTTTTATCCACGTAATGATTCCCACAGGGGAGTTGAAATTAATATGGACACTAACGAATAGCACTGAGCTATATTAAAGTACGGAACGATTTACAAAATTTAATCTAGACATTTGGCCGGCAATTTAAAAAAAAATCAAATTTACTTCGTATTGTAAAAAAAAAAATGGTAAATAACGTATCCGTCATATGTAGTTACAAATATCGATTAAAATAACAAACGCTCACGTTCTTTTTAAATAATCCAAAGTAGAAATGAAAATTATTTTCATATGAAAAATTTTTCATATTAAAATAATTAACTAGAAACTTGTAATCGAAACGTAACCTAACACACGTTTAAATACAGAAATGAATTACAATGCTTCACTTTTAAAGTACAATTTTATATAAAAATATCGTTTTTACGCAATTTGAGACTGATGTATTTTTTTATGTAATAACTAACCATGCACCGTTATACCGTAACATTCGGTTTGTTATTTTCGTTATGGTAAATAGCCTAAAATCTTCTTTATAATCGGCCTGTGAAATACAGAGATAACTATTTGATTCTGATTGGTATTTCATAAGATTAGCGCGTTCAAATAAACAAAATGTGCTATACTATTACTCTTTACTACTGTATTATTTTTTTTTAATATTAATATCGGGATATACTAACATTAATAATAGTTACAGATTTGTAAATCCCTTATATATAAAAAAAATATTTTGAGATATTTAAGTTTCTATGAGCACGCGGTAATTACCACTTAAAATTATAATTAACAATTTCATCGTCGATTGAAATCAGATTAGAAGACTAAGCGACGCCGCCCGGACTATTTTCTGCTTAACTAAGCTCCACATATATTCATAAATTTATGTTATAAGTGAATGTTATTAAACAAATGCAATTAAAGAATAATAAAATAAATTGGGGAAGTGGATATGACAAAAAAAGTGAAATAATAAAAATTATTTTACGAAATTGATATTGATGGCAAATAATGGTTAAGAAAAATCAGTGATATGATAAGGGCACTAGAAAACAAAATTTAATGTAGAAATTATATAAATTTTAAACCGTTGTCTATATTTTTAGGTCATAGTCATATATTAGGCCGAAGTTTTTTTCGCATTAAACTTTTTCTTATTTGAAAATGAACACGTTTTTAGTAAAAACAAATTGATATAACCTTATCAATTAATTTTACAGAAATATAATTTCCGATAAAAATCGAAAAAAAAAAATCATTGATAGCTTGGTCAATTTCCAGCCCGAGAAAATTGTTCGACAGCGATAAATCGAAACTTTTCCATAAATAAATTGTTGAATTTTAAATACTGAACTAAATTTTATAAAATAAATACGCAAAGGAAACATTTTTATATTAAAATCGCAGCCGTTAATTTTATTATAAACAGCTACTAATTATTAGTAGATTTGATATTTTTACGAGAAACCTCAAACTAAGTAGACAGGAAAGAAGACATGGCAGAACAGACTTTGTCTATCACTCCAGATTAAAAATGTCTTTCCTAAATTTTTAATATTAATTCCAATCACGAACATCACAAATTGAAATCTCTGTTTCAGTCGCCACTACAGTAACCGCTAATTAATTGATTTCTGTCAAATTTTACGTTCGGATATTATATGATTAAGGTTACGAATTTGTAATGCCGTTGACAAAACCAAATCCGATTTAATCTATTAGTACTACGTTTCGATGAATTAGAGCTTAGAACAAAAACCAACACATATGTAGCAAAATGGTAACGTGTTTAAACGAGAACTCTGCAGTGTAAAGCCTCACAATGTTTACCTATTACGAGTTTTACTATTTACGTTTAGTTGCGAAGTGAAGAGTAATTTTGTTTTCTTGTTTACTTTTGCTTTTGTGAGGATTAAAAGTGAAGCAACGCCCACTGCCTGGGATAAAAGACGTCAAAGAATTTTATCTTGCATAGCATTCTACATGTGACTTTTTATCAGTTTTTATAATCCGTAATGCATTAGCCGTAAATTTAGTCTTACTTTGTTTATTTATATATGATGGTAGGAAAAAAAACAAGAAAACATCTCCTCGGATTATCTGTAACTACCGCTATTTAAAAATTACCGAAGATATCAAAGTTACGGACACATAATCTTTTTTTATAGAAAATAGATAAGTAGAATTAGATAAAAAATGTGAGAACGAAGACATTGGAAGGGGAAAATGAATGTGAAGGAAAATTGTATAAAACGTGTACTCTATGTTCGACCAACTTGAAATCTGATGAAACAATAGATTTCTTTTCAAGTAAATAATTAGATGTTAGTCAGGTACTCGAACGCTCTATGAAATTATGGTAGCCCTAGTAATAATTACCATCTTATAAAAACTGTACCGGCTCTATGATTGCGGCTGTGACTCAACCGGCAGGGTTGAAGTTGAGTTAATAAAAAAATTACAGATTTTGATGAGGTATTCGTAGTTGTCTTTTTAGTTAATGTAGCAACAACATAAAAATGACGAACTTAACTTAAAAGTCTCAAAATAACAGAATTTTTTTTTAAATTTAGTTAATGTTTTTATAGACAAGACACATTCATGGCAGTTAGAGTCAACCGAAGCTAATATACAGGGAAACAAAAATATGCGTAGCAATCAAACGCCGGTTTAATCTCACTTTGATGACCAGTGACACTGTGTATTTATAACGCGTAGGTAAACTGAGAAGTAAACTTTGCTTTGGGAGTGTTACGTTCGGACATATTTTAAATTTTATAGCAAATACTTGATACAAAATATTCGATTGTATTTATACGATCCATTACACACGTATCGTTTATTTTGAATTCGTTGAACTTTTGTTCAAAAACTGTTTCTTAAAGGTATTCTTTCTATTAATTAATTAGTTGTAAATTTTGGTTTTAATTTAATAATAATAATTTTATTTACGATTCTTTTAAAATGGGAACGCAATATATAATTAATCCTATATTGTTAAATTCTATTTATTGTAGAATACGTAAAAGAACAACGAAAATTGGTCTAATTCATTGTATCGAACCACGAGTAAAAGGAAGATAAGTTTTTGAATGTAAAGATCAAGTTTGGAATTAACTCAATATTACTTAGCTCTTTTGTTGCGGACCTTGAAGCGGAGCTTAAAAGAGAAATTGTTTTTTAAGCATGATGGATTACGTGCGAACTATAAAATTTGTTGTAGTAGTTATCAAGACGACTCAAAACTTTAAATGAAGATAACTGACAATGATAAAATGCATCCGTAGTTTCTAGTTATTTCATAAATGGGGACAAAATTAAGGATCAATGACATAATAGGGGCAGAGATTAATGATAACAAATGGTCCTATAATAAAGGTATTAAATAAATAAATCCAAGTCACTCCAGCATTTCGCGGTATTATTTTTATACTAGAACTATAGTCATTTGAGTTATATTAAAAAAAAAGTACTTAGTACTATAAAATATAGACAAATTATATTTATATCAAAATAAATGAGTTCTAACAATTACGTTATGCCAATGATTTGTTTTATGTATCCGTACATCTAATAAATTTATACGTATTAAAATCAATTAAAAAAAATATTATAAATAAACTTCTCTCAGTAATAAAACTGAATATGAACATGTGAATAGCATCTTTATTATTGAAAAGCTACGATCAACAGTCACGGTCACGCTGTAAGCGGATTACAAAGACGAGTAATGTAAACTTTGTATAGACTACTCCTATATTCAGACATATTGTATCAGGTTTTGTTATTGTTTCACATTGTATGTGCCTTTTCTGAATGCTGTTAGTTGGCCTCTAAGTTTTCAAATCGTTTTAACAGGTTTGAAGTATGTAACTTTTTTGAATTTAAATAATGTCCTTACATTTTAATTTCATTTTACTTACCTATAACGATGTCTTGACTGACATATCTAATAATTTGATAGCTTTATAACGTTTTTTTTTTTAATAGTTTTGCCTGTAATCATTAAATTAAACTTTTGTTATTTCTATTAATGTAAGTAATGTTTATTATAACACTAGTTACTACATTCAATTTTGTCGAAACGAGGCTTAAAATCTCACCTATAATATAATTTGGATGAGAAACGAGGTAGTAAAAAATAATGGTGAACTTGCTTAACAACACTATTAAGCATGATAAACTATTTTATTTTTAATAATCACATATTATTGTTCTTAAAACGATCGGTTCAAGATACATATATGCAATTCAGTGTATTTAATATTTCAGAATATGAAAGAAAAATGGATATTTTCAATTATAATAATGATTAGCATCTAAGCTATCTAAATTTAGAGACTAATAGTAAAAACTATCAAGTAATTTAACGAATAAATAACTAATGGTTTCTCGATAGACTGTTACGAACTATGTCGACGGTTCTTAATAGAACATATTAAGTATGTCTTTGTGTAGTACGTACTACGGCTTAACTGGTCTAGCGACATCATCTAATTGCATATATGATGCATCAACTATTAATATAGAGAGAATCAAGACCACGAATGTAACATGAATAAGCGATTCAGATATGTATGTACGTATGTATGTACAGTCGTCGGTAACGGATACCCTCCCCTAATGGTTAGCCAGAGTAAATCGAAGTTCTAATAGACATATATACATTTCAAATAGAATTTACACTTAGACCGAACGTTTCTGTATAAAACTAAAGTTTTATTGAAATTCTATTCTGCATCTTTTTATCACAATGAATTCGAATAAATATATTTGACACGTGCATTTTTATGTTTTTAATTCTTAAATATATAACGCCATATTTTAACGCCTTCCTTAAATCTCAATTACGGGAATTGAGCAATGAATAAATTTGGTTATTTTTTTCGATTTTGCCTCAAGTTTTGACCCAGCGCTTGAAATGAAATCAAAAAGCTAAACTTAAAGCAAGACCTCGATAAGCGAATTTTCACAGTTCTAAAAAAAAACTAGCGTTTATTTTTGCCGTCTACATTTATTCGGTTCAAATTCGCGAAATATGGACACGTTGTTTCAATTCTTTGCTGTGCGTAATAGAAGCGAATAGGGAAAATGTTCCAACCGCATGGCATCTCGATTGAAAGTATAAAAGCTCGCTAGCTTGGCCGTCTAGACGCTCCTTGATTCGTTTATCTTCATAATATCATTTCAAACTAACCTTTTATTTTCCAAACGCGTATTGAAATTTACACGCTTTCAGTAAAAAAATATAGAATAAGAATAGGTACAACTTTATTTCATATAGTTTGAACAAAATGTTTATCGAACATATATTATTTAGACCACAATAGTCAATAATTCAACATGGTGATTCGTTCAATCGACCAAATATTTAATTAAATCTGTTTTTACATCAAAAAGTTTCACGTATCTGGCTTGCGTGAGATCAGTTATAAATGGAATGGGGAACTAAAATTGAGAAATAGATTTTTAGTAAGAAGATTTTTAGATGATTAGAACTATTGAAACAAAAATGTTACGTCAGTTAGGTAATTTAATAAGTAAATGAACAAAGAAATGTGGGTGCACTAGTTGCATTTCGGCCTACCCTTTCGGGGAATACAGGCGTAAGGTGTTTTTTTAATGAAGAGAGACAATAAATAAGAAAAAGAATTTTTTTTACGATGAAATGACACCTTACGCAATCGGACTTTAAAAAATATAATGATTGTTAAGCCTATTCTGTGTTAATCGTACTTGATAAAACATGTTTCTAATATTATATTCCAATATGAAACAAATTTACAATATAAATTTGCAAATACGAGTAATATTTCATATCACCTTGATAAAAAATTCCAAACGTGGATGTGGAAATCTCGATATTCTTACTTCACAAAGCTTACATTTAATATGACTTACAAATGATTGCCTCTCGCTCTCAGATTTCTATACATCACGTACACTGAACGAAATGTAGAGTTTAAATTGTTAAACGAGAACCAAATGAATGTTCGAGAAGCATCGACAGGATTTATTCCAGATTACCTATGATATATAGCTATGTATAGCTCTGCCTACCCTTTCGGGGAATATAGGCGTAAGGTATGTCTTTTTTTCTTTTCATATAGCTTAAGATAATAATATACTTCCTCGATGGTGTAGTTGTATAACGTATATAATATATATATATATATATATATATACGGCTGCAACGCTTGATTGAGGGTTCAGGTTCGAATCCCGGGAGAAATTATTTTAGGTTTTTTCAACTCGAAAGTCCGGAGTTGTGAATTGGTGCCCCCCATTGGCTCGCTCCTTCATGGTATGGCAAAATATACGGTGCATTGCAGTAGAGTTGCACCACCCGTTTTATAATAAACTAATACGTTATTTAATTTTTTATTGTCGTGTGCTGGCTGTAAATCTAAAAGATAAAAATCTTTTAGTCTTTTAACATAAATATATATTATTAATATGATCATAACCGCGGAATAAGTCAAACTAGTTGTATTTCTAAAAGTAAAAATAATATCGTTGGTTGCTGAATACATGTTTTATATTTTATTTTATTTTTGAACTCTTAATATTTAAAAAAAACTTTAGCGAACGAAATTGATACTTGCACTCAGTATTTTTCCGATAGCGAATTCAGGTTACTTGAGCAACTTTTTATAAACATCCATCGGGCTACACCACTTGCAACAAAAATTGAAAAATTGCTCTATTAAATTTATAATTTTGCTTTAACTTTTTCATTTATAGATACGGTGGATGATTTTTTTTAAATTTATTTCTAAGTTTCAGTTAGCTTTTAGAAAGTTCAACTTAGTAGAGATTTCCTATTTGATAACGTTCTTACCTATTACGTTGGAAGGGAAGTCTTTGAAGAGCTAATTCTTTTATAAATGCAATTCACATGAGACGTAAGCAAAATATCGTGAAAATTGTTACTTAAATTTCAATGATATTGATAGACACACAAGTTAGGAACTCGAGAACTTGTTGAATTCATCATGCCTCATCGAATATGGGAAAATTACGATACCTTCTATGTTAAGACGTTTACGTCTTAACATAGAACTGACACGTGAACTTTATATCCGAGCAATATATCAAAGTAACACTGATATAAGATTTCGATTTATAATTTTGGTATATATGATGAAAAAAAACATAAGAATATTTTTTCTTCTCATTATTAGTATTATTAATTTATTTTGGAAAGTTATAAAAAAGTTAGTTTTACAAAGTACAAATATAACATATAATCGATAAAAGTGTAATGTGGTTAGTAAATAAAAATAATAGATAAAATAGATATTTGATATTCGTTTAACTCACAATCAAAATAAACACGTACTTCAAACTAGACCATTTTAAATCACAATCCATGCCAACGCTATCCGAGATGTGACTGGTAACAAGTGACAAGTGACGTTTCAGTGTTGCCAGGTATATTCGAGTACCAAAAAAAAACATATCTCACGACTGTATTCCCCGAAGGGGTAGGCAGAGGTGCAAACTAATGCACCCACATCTCGCCATATGTTATTCCGTCTCATGATGTGATACGGGGCGAGCCTATCGCCATTTCGGGCACAAATTCCAAACTCCGGGCTGATATCAAGTTGAAAAAACCCAATATCATT
>JAABKM020000025.1:5937684-5960008 GCA_016277805.2 Papilio aristodemus | reverse complement strand
AAACCCAATATCATTTTTCCCGACCCGGGAATCGAACCCGGGACCTCAGCGTTGCAGCGGTACCGTATACGTAATACCACTGAGCCACCGAGGCAGTTGTTACCAATTGTTTTTATTGATTTGATGCTGTGGAAAACCCCATACTTTTTGTCATATACGTCATATATAAATACTAAACTTGACATTTTTATTGTTTTCAATTTATTTGTTAAAAGATATATGTTTTACTGCATATAATGATTATTATTAAAACAAAGCATACTACTTTAATGTTTTCCAATTATATTAAACAAAATATAGTGACAATAAAAAAACGGTCTGAATGCTACCTATAAATAATAACTAAACACCAATACTTAGCGGTGTAAACTTGTTTTCTAAACTAACGACTAATAAAAGGGATAAAATATTAAAATTATCTGGTAACAGTCCAGAACGAGCAGCCGGTTATATATTTTCCCTCCGTTGCACACTTGGTTCAAGTTTAAAAGTCAAGGCTTAAAGGAATATAAATTTCCAGCGTTATATAATCAGCTGTAGGTTACAGGAAAGGTGTAGAGGGATAAAGTTGCTCACGCTTAAAATGAACTTGAAAAGCGACTCCTAACACGTGCTCTAACAAGCTAGCTTCGAACAAGCGGAGACACGATGCAGTTAATGTTTTCTTGAAGATTATAAAATGTAAATATTCAAATCTACATTTTTAATATAAATTTACGTGGATGTTATATAATTCTTTATTATAAATAATAAGTCGAAAAATTAAAAAATTAAAAAATGGATAAAAATAAATTAAGAATTTGAATTTAAAAAGAATAAAAATTGGAATTTATCATTTCGACTTTTAAATATACCACTTTCAAATAAAAATAAACAGAAACAAATAATAAATAGCATTCCTATTGTAACAAAATAATATATTTCAGTCGGGTAGAGGATTCGTGTAGGTTGTTATTATATACTTGCGGCTTACTGCTTTCTGTAGGATCTAACCTTGATTCTATGAAATGAAAACAATCCGCAGACGGCCACGTGTACGGAGTTAAGCTACACAAAGGTCAAGAGCGGGATTAATTTTAATACATTTATAAGTTGCAAATAGAATACAATGCAACAACGTACAATATACATTTAGTAGAATTCTCTTTTCCTAATACATTATCATTCGTGTATCATTTGAACTGCGTTTGTTGCTACTTTTTTAAAAGTTTTTATTTTTAAAAACTCACTCAAACTCACCTCACAACTCTTTATTTATAGAAGGGATAGAGAGAAATGCGATAGGTGTATCCATATTTCGCCGTATGTTTTGCCGTCCCATAATGTTTTAGGGGACGAGCATTGCTATATCGGGCACAAATTACAAATTATCTTTAGTTTACGTAATAAAATATACCAGTATGACAGAATATTGAAATATTAATAATCTACTTTTTATTAATTATTAAAAATATGCTTGATTGATTTTTTGCAATTCATTACGCTGTTTCTTTTCTATCCAATAATATAAAAAGCATTATATTATAATTTTATTATAAGTTATTTTTAAGATCCCAAAGCATTCTCTCCATTACCAAGCACGTAGTAAATCGGGGCTTAAAATTTCAATTAACTATTTTATCGGTGTTGGTGAAGGCGCCGGCGATCAAGTTCCTTCAGTGTACCTACGTATTCTCGGAATCGAATACAACACTTAAATGGCTATTATGATGAACAAATGTATTTAATCAACTTCTACAGTAAAATATATTTCTAAGAATTTTGTTGAAACTAAAATTAATGGTAATTGTTACTGTAATATATTTCAAAAGAAATAAATCAAATCCGAAAAATGTTTTATTGGTACACGGTAATATACTACTTTTTATATTTCACACTTAATTATAAGACTGTGACCATAAATTCATCGTTTTGAAAGGGCATTTACTAGTACAGTAAATGCCCATACTTCGTTAAGATTAACTTAGCTCGAGCACCGCACTTGAAAATCCCAGCTTGGTCGTTTCTTTGTTTACGTTTCCGGATGAGGGACAGGCGAGCTTTTGGTCACTTGCCTAGATTTACTAGCTCACGAGAAAGGAGCTCGACTAGAAATTTTTGTGCGTTTTGCATTCCTTTCGGTAAGGAACGAGCTATGGTTGTATCGATATCTACTATCGAATTAAATTTTAATTGAATTACCGTTGCCAAGAATGATTGCTAATCAGAAGATATTTACGATGAAATCAAATGAAGTCAGTAGAGCATTAAAGATTAAAACGTAAACAATAATATTTCAATATCATAAGAAGCAAACAATTTATCAGCTTTCAAGATTTAATTTTGCTCTTGTTACCTACACATTTAATAGAAACATCTCTTTTAATTAAATCCGACTGTAAGCTGATATTAAAATTTATTTTTAAACTCACTGCCGCAACAAAATGTCAAAAGTCATATGAGTATCGTAATTATATAAATTGAACCGCGAAAAAAAAAAAGATATCACTGAATTTGAATTATAAGACGCAAATTAAATGTGATTATTAAATTTACTAATACTAACTTATTTACTATCGTATTGTCTATTAATTCAAATAGAAGCCTGCGCTATGCACCTGATTACAAATAACACAGAAGTCAGCATAGTATTGCTAGAACTTTATCTGTACACTTGCGAAACATGCTCAATGATATGAATCATACAAACGTGGGATCCGTCACGAATCTATGACGACTTTATGAAGCTGATATAAAATCTTATCGACCAATTACTCCGAATTTCCATTTTAGTTGTAACAGAGTGTATATACAACGTAAATTATTTTTTGGATTAATATAAATTCCTGTTTATTACATTTTCAGAATATAGCGGTTAATCCTCTTATTATCTGGCCGCTTATTTCATTAATGGATTCCTTAATTTTTTTTGTTTACTTTAAAACTTTTAGAAATAATTTTCATATTGGTTTCGGAGCCGTTTTATTTATCCACGGTCAAGTTAAGCTTATGTTTTACAGTCTGCTGTTTCAATGGATCTTTTGTAAACGTCCCACAATTTTACATACTCTCTGCGGCTTCGTGACAGGTGACGTAAAAATCTACAATGAAATGCGATGGAGGTACTAATATTAATCCGTAAAAGACAAAATCAAGTCATTCACAATTTAAACTAATTAACGATAACAGATATGTAACTTCATGCATAATTTTTATGTTTTGTATTATTGTATTCTTTTAAAATGTATGAAAAATACATTAAATTACAATTACTGTTTTACAATAAAATGTGCACAGATCGCTTTGATTACGATAATGAATTTCATTTACATAATGCAGGAGTTGAAAAGAAACACAAGTACAAAACAACTAATTTGTTTGATGAATTGAATATTTAGTTAAATTGTTATTTGATGTAAAATAGATTAATGACAATGTTGATACTTCCCAAAATATTGTTCACTAGAATATTCCAGAACAAGGCAATAATTTAATTGAACCATTGAACTATCAAACTGTAGATGTTTTGTTAATTATTAATTCAGTTTGTCGCGAGGTCGGTTGGTTTTCGTCGAACGTTATTATATCCTGACATTACAAGTTAATTAACCAAGTTACGTTAAGCGAAGTCCGATAGTGAAACGTCTAATAGTTATATGGAGCCTGTAATTGCAAATCTGGTTTTATTCTCTACATAATATTGCAGACGGAGGGATGAAAATCAAATTGTAGAGGCATTTAATTAAATCGAACACTTCACGATAATACCGTCATCTAGAGAATTCTATAGACGTGTGATATTTCCTTGGAGTCTATTTAATCGGTTATGTTGTGCTATTAACAATTAAATTTTATGATTCGATTTTGTGATTTTTAATAATTTATCCATAATGCCTTTGCTAGTAAAATAACTTCATTGAATGTTGACTTTCTGTTCTTTTTGAAATATCTTTCGTTTAGTCTTTTTGAGTTTCTAGATAGATCAATTTCTTAAAAATTACTGACATCAACACAACATCTTGTACATGTAAATTTTTATTCTTATTTGCAGGGCATTTGGTAAAACTACAGCATTTAAATAAACACCGCATGTAATAAATAACAATAGGTCAACATGGAAATCTCTAAATAAACGAATAGCATTACTACACTAGCATTTGTTGTTCAAATTTATTGTTCCGACTTTACATGACAGCGGCATGTAGACAAACAACATGCATGTGAATTTAAATACAATGTCAAAATGTTCTCAGAATGAAAAGTAGAGCAAACTTACAACCTTACACCAGATCCGTAAGGGTCAATCCTAATCGTATCCACGATGCTAAAAAAAGACGAGCAAAATAAGTAGAGTAACCAAGTTAATCCTTTTTCTCCGTGACTCAACCTGGTGTATCCAGAAAAATCATCATACTGATACTCCAAATACTCGCTATGTGTTTCCATTGCTCCTAGCTGGTGTATTGTATTAGGAGTAATGGAAACGTTCCCACCATTTCCTCAACAAAGTAGGAATCCGTATTTTTAACTCATCTCCCGAGTTTATCTTTGTTATATAGGAATGCATGCAGATTACGTTGACGTTTTAAGAATTCATCTCTAACCTACTTTTAAATCTAGTGATGACATAAAAAATTTCACAAGTGAATATACGAGCTAAATTATTTTTAGTGTACATTTATTTTGAATTTTCATTAAAATTACGTTTTTCTATAATAAATGTAAATATATAATGGAGCGCAGTGTGAGGCGGGACAAGATC
Organism: Papilio aristodemus; assembly: GCA_016277805.2. Classification (NCBI taxonomy): domain Eukaryota; kingdom Metazoa; phylum Arthropoda; class Insecta; order Lepidoptera; family Papilionidae; genus Papilio; species Papilio aristodemus. The sequence goes on along the minus strand of JAABKM020000025.1, from coordinate 5,955,267 downwards.
GCGAAATTAGCCCACTTACCCTGATGAAAGACCTCCGAAATATCTGAAAGTTCCTGGTACAAAACACTGAGCCTCACGAAACCTGAGTTAGGGCCATTTGTATATTTATTTAATAATGTCTCAAGTAAGTTTAAATAATTTTATTTAGTTGGTTATGAAAGTTCAAATACTTCATAGTGATAAAAATACCAGAGTAAAGGATTTATATCAAACTAGTAAAACGCGAACAAACCGCCCATAAATATTTAAATGACGGTTGCACGAACGTTAAAGCACGTGGTCGCAAACCGTCACCGAGTTACTTATCCCCGTGTTCTGGATTCCGGATTCCATGATTAAAACAATATTCCTGTCACGAAGTTCGAGCAGCATTAAGTTTTGCCGCGGAACGACTGAAATCAACCAGAATGCAACTCGCAATTTATTAAGCTATGCTAATGTAATTTTGTGATCGCTGACCTTATTGTTGACCTATTTGGCAAATGCGTGATCTTTACAAACTTAGCAGACGAGTTTAAATTGAAAGAATTCAATACAGTTTCGTAAAGAAAAGACTGATATTTATTAGATATTTTCTTTGCGAATTGTTAACAGAAATACTGTTGTGTCATAATATTTAAGTATGTAAAATTATACTTGAGGAAATATAATTTTTATTATACTTATATAGTAAATGCAAAATTATACTACGTAAATAAGTTGAAGGTACAGTATTTAAAAAAATAATTTTAATTATAAATAATTTTAATTGCGTTCATATACATTTAAATAATTGCTTATCTCTGAATTAAAAACAAAATTATGTATTCTCCTGAAATGTGGATTCACTAGTTACACCTCTGCCTACCCTTTCGGGGAGCACTGGCGTGAGGTATGTTTTATTTTTTAATAAAGCAGTTACAAGTGTTAACGATGTGAAAAATTTCGAAATTAATTAGAAAAATCTTTGAATACAGTTAATATTAATTTAAATTAAAACAAAGTGTTCTTTCTGTAAAATATCCTATTTTAAACATAGAATGTTCTTTACGTAGTGTCGCCGTGGGACGCAATAGACGGAGAAATCAAATCAAGCTTGGGAGTTTTTAAATTAAATGCAGTTACCGTATAAACAAGGCTGAAGGTGAACATGAACTTTTAAACTATACTTTAAAGGGTTGTATTGTTTGCAAGTTTGTTATATAATGCTTTATAACGATTATAATTCTGCACTTCAGTATTGAAGAGCCCTCAAAATACTATCTAAGTCTATGTTTTCAAGTTATTTACTAACGAAAATTTAAATAAGACTTATATTAAAACTATTTCCAATAAAATTCCAGTTCTGTGCATTGGAAATCAAGGCATTAATGAGATGCTTTCTATTTAATAATTATCGATTAGAACCGCATCGCTCCATGTATTGGTACAAATTATAATATTTTTATTCGAGACAAACTTTTTCTTTTCACAATTGTACTGAGTGACGGGTCGGTACGATAAAACTATGCGTGCATTTTTTTATAAGCAAAGTTATACGACATTAATTCAAGAGTGAGTTAATCAATATTCTAGAAGTACAGTGTTGTACTCCCGTACTCCCAGACATTGGTTCTATATATATTTGTCTCATTTTACCTATTTGTACTAGTTGCTAAAACAATGTTAACATTTTAAACAAGTTACGTCTTTTATTTTTTTCCGTATTAAAAATCACTGATGTTAGTGAAAAAAAATTCATTGAATTGGATTTTTGCTGTGAAATATTTTTGGAATATGCACTCACGACCCGCTCAGAGGGATAGGCAGAAATTACGAATTTCCATTTAGCGCGACTGGCATATTTCTTTATTTTCTTCTACAGCCATACATCAACGCATATATGCTCGTCGATCACGGATAGTTTTGGAAATTTATCAATAGCTTTGACCATGAAATACATTCAAGTTAGCGCACAAATTTACGGATTAGGCGTCTGGATAAGTTTTAACTACGTTGGGACCGCGTTTATATGCTACGATGCACTTTCTTGATTAGTTGTTAAAGCAACCCACCCCGACACCCCTTTAATCTCCCAAATGTCAAGCGAGGCATGAGACGAGTTAATTTCTATGCATAATATCCCGTCAATGGTAATTTAATTTTAAATGCCCTTGATCTTCCATTAGAAATTAATTAATGTAATATTGTTTTAATGTTTGTAATTTATATTTAAACTTTAATTTGTTCAACTTGTAAGTAATACTTTGTTAAAAATAGGGCAAATTATATTTTAATTATAACTTTCGTAAATGTTCCGAATAAAACCACTCTAAGAGCTATAAGCTTTTCATATGTTTATAAAAATACAACTTGAAATATAAGTTATGTTTCACTTACAATAGAAAACAAATTAAATATTAACAGTTGAAAATAAAATTTTTGCATTACCTTGATACCGACGTAGATTTTAACAACCGTCGATTAAAAATTTATGACTAAATAATTTTTGTTTCAAATATTTTGATACGTTTATTTGAAAACAATAACTACGAGTATTTGGAGTTAAAAACTTCAAATAGTTAGAAGTATACATGATCGAATTCGAACGAAATTAAGTTGGTTGTTTGATGTATAAAATAACTTCCTCTGAAGTAATCGAATTCGAATTAGAACATTCAAATTTGAGGAAATCGAGTCATTTCGTCGGACCCTAAAGTTTTTTTTCAGCTAGAAGCTATTTCAAAATTTTATTTTAAAGTTTTCAAAATTATTCAAGAATAGAGTCGCCCCTTGAGAATTTCGATACCGTTTTATCTTTGCATAGTATAAATTAAATTCGCTTTCCACTTTCTCTACGCTTAGACCTTTCAAACTACACAACGGATTTAAATATAGATTGTACCGATAGACAGAGTGATTTGAGAGGACGATTTGTATGTCTAATACATGCATATCATAGTAGAAAACTGAGAAATTCAAATATCCTCCACCACTTGTGCGAAGCCATAACGGGTCGATAGTTTCTCTCTAATGGTAAATAAATCGCAGGTCAGTACAGCGTAGCATCTTCCATGGTGGATCGATCATTTGGTCAAAGTTTCAGGATGAGGACGGCTGGGGTCTAATCATTTTAATTGTTAAAAGTGACCTGGGTCCAGTAGTGCATATGTATTGTTAGCAAGCAACTGTCCAAGCACGCTATAGAAGCTGTTTTGCGTGAAAATAAGTGCACTAGTTATATCTCTGCCTACGCCTTTAGCGAATAGAGGCGTGAGGTATTAAGAAGTACAATTGTTATCAGCCGCTCTTTATATAAGATGTTCTAACAAGATAAATCATGACACGGTTGAATAGAGCGCCTTTGTCTGTAACAAAGATAAGTTTTGATATTAGATTAAAACTAATTAAAAAACTAGCAGCGTGCATCTGGTAAATCAATGTTTAAACTAAATTGCATTTGAATTTTGTTTGAGATACATAAAAATATTTCTTTATTTATATTTGTATCATGTTATCAGTTTTGACAGTCACAATAACAAAATTGTTACTTAAAAACACAACGTTAGATAGTATTACTACATAATTAAAATAAATGAATAATATGTTATGCAATCTGTAAATAAATATATGAAGCGACAAATCAGTTTGCATTCAATATATCCGAAACATCAATAGAGAGTATAGATTCTTCATCGAAGCAGAAGGCTTCATAGGACTTAGGAATTCGCTGTACATACGTGCATTTGTGCTCACAGTCTGTGAATCGCTGTTCATTCGAGCGAATACAATTCTAAATATGTTTGCGTTCAAACGGATATAAACCACTATATGAAAGAACAAGTGTTGAAGAGAAAACTTTTACCGTTATTTTTATACCAGACACTAGAAGTTACGCGTTAATTATAAATAGATCATTTTAATAATCGATTATAACTTACTTTCTTCGTTATGATATTAAAATAATAAAACTGAAGAGTTTGTTTCTTCCTGATTTGCCATCTTTTTTTAATGTCGGCAATCATTAAGGCAATCCTATCACTTGAAACGGCAGTACAAAAATCGAACGGTTACTCTTTAAAACCACTTGTTTTTTTGCCAGGATATTCCAATCCGGCCTACATTTTGTTTCAACGCGCTATTCACGCAAGGTATAGGATTATCTATTAAAGCACAGTGCTTTAATAGGTTAGTTTAACTTTTCAAATAAAAGTACTCTTTTTTTATCTTTTTGTAAATAAAGTTATAATATACAAATTGAAAAATAACTTGTAAAGATTAATCTCTAATATTTGTTATAAAACATTTTATTCGTTAGGAAAAGCGGTAAAAAAGTTAATCAGAGAGACTGCGGAGTCAAGTGGCCCTCGATACGGGCATCCTTACTTAGTACTCAATAAGTATCGTGAAGACTCACTTACAGACTTTTAACCGACACTTTAGTATCATCCGTTTAATTTAAAAGCAGCAAATTAAAAATTTATGTAATATAATGTGAATGATTCATACCTTACGCCTGTATTCCCCGAAGGGGTAGGCAGAAGTGCATCTAGTACACAAACATTTCAATATATGTTTTTACGTCCCATGATGTGATAGGGGTCAAACCTATTGCCATATAACTGCGACACCGAGGCAGTTTGTATTAAAAAGATGACAAACTTGAGCTCACCATACTTGGACCCTGGGCCTATAGGTTATACGTTAATTTCACCATGCAGTTGAAAAATACTACATTATTTTATTATTATATTTTGGTTAACCATAAGTAAATTTTCCGGTTAATTGGATTATTTACATTAAAAAAAAGATTAATTTACTAAACTGCCTTTTCCAGTACAAACTAGGGTTTTCGAGTAACATAGAAATTGAGTTAGTTAAATCGCCGCTAAATCACGATTAAGGTAAAGCCATCTCTATAAAGCCGTTGAACATCAGGTATTCTACAAACAAACTCTAACAGAGCCACCTGTGCTTGTGGAATAAATAAACGCCTAGTCCGATACTCGATTAACCTGATTTTCGATTGCTTGCCATCGTCCTCGCGCACATAGCCAATATGTGCCACTTATAAAATAGCAAGTCATTAACTCACTTACGTTGCACGTAAACCCTTAGTCAATCTTTTATAATAACACGAATGCTCTATTCAGAGATAGTTACATAATAAACCTTTTATAAAGAAAAGGTAGGTCATCTTTTCTACGAGAAATTTCTAATGTAAGTACTTAATGTTAGAATTTTTTTTACAATTAAAACAAGTTTTAAAAAAGGTAACAACTCAATAATGTAGCGTTTGGAATATGTAACCAATAAGCGATTTAAAGAAGAAAAAGAAAACTATCATTGTTTTTCATAATTACAAAAGAGTAATAGGTTTTTAATTTTTTCTTTTAGTATTTTGAAGTGAAACCATCTTAGGCGGCAATTTAGTAATTAAATGTGTATCAAGACCGATTTTTGAGGCAACTTTTATGATTTCGTTTCTTTAATTCTTTCATATTTCTTGATTAGTTTCAGATATTGGAAGAATGGAGAATAAAAGAGAGTGACGTGTTCACTTAATACAAAACTATAATTTAATGTCGGCGCATCAGAAGCTGTATAATTATACAAACATCTAAAATGAAGCGCGTTACGTAATCAATTTTTATAACTATTTGTGTGATTATATGCGTTGTTTTTGTATAATTGATATATTTTAATAATATACCAAATATTTTTATATATTTTTTTTATATTCCAATGATTATTTATTACTGATTGGCAAATTTAATACGTACAACCGTTGCTATTTCATCGTTATTTTATTGTAACTCCGCTGCACTCAACAGCAAATAAAGTCAAGTCGAAGTTTTAGTAAACATATCAGAAATTTGTTGACTCAAGAATGTTGCAATTTAGAAAACTGATTATTTTCTGTGTACCGCAACTTTTTTTTATTAAAACACGTGTTTCGCCGTAAGCTTTACCTTTCCATAATGATATAGGTGTGAGCCTATCGCCACATCCGACACAAGTTCCAAACTCCGACATGATATTAAGTTGAAAAAACCCAATATACAATTTTTATTATTTCATGATTATGAGATATGAAAGATCATATAGGAATATACGTACATATGTATATCAAAACCGACAGTCATAGTAGAATTTTTGGTCATTTTATTTAGACGCGTATTTTAGATTACGTGCAGACTCGCGACAAACAATATCTGAACTATTTAAGAGATTTCGTAAAAAATCAAAACTGGAGAAAATTCCTAAGGTTTTTGTCACTTTGGAAGCCAATGTATCCCAAACTTAAAGACCAAATGAAAGTTTATCCGAAGACGCACTCAGTTAAACTTACGTATTTTTTTCACATTTGGATCGATTTTAAAAGCTTTATAGAGATGTTATCACATTAAAAATACAACACTAATAATAATAATAACAATAATAATTATCTGCATTAAACACGTAGGCGATATTGTAATTAAATGTGAACAATAGTGTATCGGTTATATAAGCGAGAGTTCGATAACGTTTCGTGTGTAATTTCACTTTCATTAACTTGATCGACATGCAATAGAGCATCAGTCTGGAATACTATCTATGAAACCAAATCCGGTGTATAAACGGACCATTGATGAAGTATTGACGTAAACTTGACCTTTACCTGCGTTCAATGCCGTTACTACGGTATTGAACTTTGTAAATATAAATACAAATTTGTAATTGTTTATTTTTAAATACAGGAAACAAACGCCTACGAGTAAAATATAAATTGTTGTGGATGATTTATTTCAGTTAGTTCAAATATGACGCTCAAGTATGACTAAGGCACCTTTATGAGAAGGTTGAACAGGTTTTCAAAAAAAAAAAAAAAATAGCGCGTACCACCTTTCGACAATTGACATCGAGTGGGATAGTGGTCAATCACTAGTTTGTATCAATTTAAAAATGGAAGTACACTATTTTAAAAGTTTTTTTAATCGATAGCCGAAGGGCCTAAAAAAAACTTCAACTCAAGATGGATGCATGGAGCTCCTTAAATTTTGCTTTTATTAAACATAGGTGAAATTTTTAGAAGACAAAGATCAGCACAGTCCTGTCCAATTACATATTATACGAGTACTGACTTTATTCAATATTTTGTTCTACAAACACTTGGTACTCGTAAATATGTTGAATAAATAATAATTACAATTTCAAAAATCTTTTCAGGCGATAGGCGATAACGTGTACAGGTTCCGTTCTATTAAAAGGACGAGGACCTCAACACGATGCTGTAATATAATTATAATGTGTTTAAATACGACACAAGATCGATTTATTAAAATTGGGTTATTGACATACAGAACATAGTTTAAAAATTTCAGTTTTAAAATGCAAAATAAATTAGTGTATTAATTAATGTGTGTAATTTTTGCTTAAAATATCACAAAAGATGTATTCGACTAAAATGGTATATTCGTGTATAGTAATTAAGATAACAAGAAACTGTCTAGGTGGCGCAGTTGTATTAAAGTACGGCTGCGACGCTGGGATATCGGATTCGAATACCGGGTTGGGCAAAAGTGATATATGGTTTTTTCAATTCAATATCAGCCCGGAATTTGAAATTTATACCCGATACGGCGATAGAATCGTCATCTATCAAATCATAGGAAGAAAAAACATAGGGCGACATGTGGGTTCGCTAGGTGCATCCTTCGGGGAATATAGGCGTGAGGTATCAAAAATATTTGTTACGTTATAATAAAAAAAAAACAGTATCGAATGATAAAATAAATCGCAATAAAGGAATAAGATCTGAGCACTGCAATGCGAGTCATAACTGCTGATATTATTCAGTTCGCTTGCGGATTACAATTTAAAATTTATTTAATTTCCTTTTACAAATGGAACAAGTTACCTTTGCCGCGCAAAGAGCTCATAATTTAAGCGGATTCAGGTAAAAGAGCGGGAGTAAACTAATCACAGTTTCATTTAAGATAACATTTCAAGTAATCTTGTGTGCTGTTCGCAACAAACTTATTTGTACCAGTTATCTGTTTATCTCGAGTTTTGTAAGCTCAATAAATAACGGAAAGAAATTTCTTTAAGAAATTTTTATGCTAGGAAAGTTTTTTTACAACCACTATAACTTGAACAGTTTAAACTTATTCTAATATTATTCAGTGTTCAGCCATCTGTCCTTAATTACATGTTAATAGTGACTTGAATAATAAGACACCGTCAGTTAAAGCTAATAAACTGTGACAAAAATATCATACACATGTGGGAATTTCTAAAGATGTCTCCAAGACTCTAAAGTTTTCTAATTCGCATTAGTTCAATGCGGTATACTATGCAAAAATAATATCTTCAATAATTTACTCTCTGAGAGACCTATTTCACTTCGAACTGAGAATTGAAATATAAATTAACGAAAAACTTCCATACAAATCTAGTTTTATTTATTTATATATTTACTTTTTAATATCTAACAAAATGCGGATTTAAAGTCTTAAAGCGTTCTAAAAGAATTACTGGAAAAATTCTAGATTCATAAAAGTTTACCGTCCTGACAACTACTTGAAGGTATACGCAAAACTAAAGTAAGAATAGCAAGAGAAACTTTTTCGACTGAGACAACTCATCCGTGTCCACGGCAAAATCATTGCTCGCTTATCGATATAATATTTGAAAAATGTTTCTGGGTATTGTAATAATCAGACTATGCAGTCCCATTCGCTGACACATCCGGTGACACATCCGGTGACACATCCTTACCTCTCCCGGTAGCTCGACGTCCATTCTAGACCTCTTATCTATTTCAGTTAATTTATTTTCCTACATCTTGCACACGTTTGGTTTATCACGTGTTAAATTTTAAAGAGTATATCAAGATTGTGTTTTAATTAAACCTTTAATTAAATATGCTTTGTTTTTTTTTAAGGCCAATTACAAGCCTTGGCATAACAGTATGAATTTATATTTCGATAAGAAATTTACTTCTAAATAAATGTAGTTTAATAGGTTATTGTTGTCATAATTATTAATAAAAAACAAATTCACAAGAAAATGGAAAGATTCATAGATTAAGTACCATTAGCAATTTTTTCGATGAAAAGGAAAACTCTACCGATAATTATTAACCACAACACATAATAATATGAACGAAGTAGTAAATAATACAATCCGTTATATTAAATATTGTAACGTATACACGTTATACATCGGTCACATATATGATAACTCAAATCATCAAAACGTTACCAACATGAACTTAAGTTATAAAAACTTTGAATATTAAATAGAACGAAAACTGAACCTAGACGTTTGATACGTACCTCTAAAACAGTTTTGATATTTCAGTTGTCTGTAAAGCTGTTATAGTTGCCACAATAAACGTAGTCGACTCAACAACCACACAATACCCAGCGTATACACGTCAATGTCATTTCGTACCGGCGGCCGTGTTTAGTAAGGATTTACAACGCATTTCGAACACGGCCTTGTACGAATTGTGAAAATTTAATAGAATATTTTGACAAATATTCTATTAGTAAATTTACGCGTTTTGTAATTATAGCGTTTGCGGCATATTCTTAATTGGCTGTTTCCCCCAGTATTCACATCACATTTTTGTACATTGTACCTTATCTACATTATAAAAAAATAACTGCTTGAGTGTCGATCGGAAAGTCAACATTAATGAGATCAGATTAGGAGTTGTCATTGAAACACAAACATCAAAAATGCGGTAGGTTTCAAAAAATAGTTGAGTGATAAAAACGTTTAAGGACTTATCGATTCTAACTGTTGATTATAGACTTCTGTCAAGACTTTCATTTAAGAGTTTGTTCGACAAGTTTTTGTTCAAATAAAGATATCTTATCTTCGATGCTTCATAAGAATAGTGTATTTCTAATTCATTCAAATAATTTCTTAACTTTGGACAGATGATCAATATATCAAACTTGTTTTATAAAATGGAATACTGGTAGGATTGAACATTAAAATGTCTTAACAATAAAATAGCTCAAAAACGATTTAATATTAAAAGTAGAACAGATTTTCTCGACTAATAGATTTAAATATTAATTGGTTTGCGCATTTACGTCACGTTTCTTTGTCATCTTAAGAGTCTTGTCTCTATAATCTTGAAAGGTTAATTCTCAATTATATTTTCATCGTTACTAATTGTGCATTTATCCAATTCTAGCAAGTAATTTTACTTTAATGTATAAAAGATGTTTTTAAATAAGTTATTTTGTCCGTAAAAATATATAGATGAATTTTTGAAGTGGGGTGGATGACCTATATGGCCTAATACTTAACTATGAATTAACTGCCTCGGTGGCTCTGTGGTATCACGTATTACGAATACGGTACGGCTGCAACGCTGGGGTTCCGGGTTCGATTCCCGGGTCGGGAAAAATGGTATTGGGTTTTTTCAATTTGATATCAGCCCGGAGTTTGGAATTTGTGCCCGATATGGCGATAGGCTCGCCCCCTATCACATTATGGGTCGGAAAACATATGGTGAGATGTGGGTGCACTAGTTGCACCTCTGTCTACCCCTTCGGGGCATAAAGGTGTGAATTATATCAGAAAGTGCTCAAAAGAATTTAGGGCCAGAATGTGCCGAATGTCATTACTTCTCAGAATTAATTTCTTATTTGTGACACTCTTAAATAGTGTATTAATAAAGTATGTGTTGTTTTTTTCAACCCGAATGGATTAACAATCACTTAAATTTTTTTAACTTACGAAAAAACCTTAACTTAACCTAATCAAAAATATCGAATTAAAAAAAAACACTAAAAATGAAACTAATAAAAGCGAGTTAAAAGCGAGCGCCGGTCGTTCAATATAAAAAGTGTTAAAATTTTTATTTACAAATATACCGCTTGAATTAGAATCGAGGTGTGGAAAAAGTTTAAATAAAATAAAATGTCGTTCCTTAACTTTGTCGCACTCGTGTAGCGAGTGTAAATTCCGTAAAATGTAGGTTAGTAGTGAGTTCGGTGGCATCGCCTGTTACTATCGTTAAAAGGAAATCGTGACATGTGCGGAACTAAATAAGGCTTGTGCACCGATATCTGTGCTGTCTCGTAAATGACAGCCTTTTCCATGTTTTATAAAATAGCTACAACATTTTTAGCATTTCTTTAAATAATTCAATAAAATGTAGACATTTTTGTATAACATGGCAATTATAATATTAAAAGCCCTAATGTAAATACGATTGTTTCTCGTAACAACTAAAAAATAAGGTTTAACTCAAAAATCTGATTTAATTTTTTGTTTTTCTTGGATCGTATTTTTTGTGTTTTATTATTCATTTAATTTTTAATATTTTCTGTTTTATAACAGACTTTTACAGGTAAAATAGTACATATGGACAAGACCAATTAAATAGACGGGGCGAGTCAAAGTTTGGGCATTGTTGCAGTATTAGTGTTCAAACTTATGACAAACCCGCAGCGGTGACAATATCTGTATTCATCTTGTTTACTTTCTGTTACAGAACAAGTTTTTACAAAGCTTGCATGTTATTGAAATTAAACATATAATAGCAAGAAAATAAAGTAGATACTTTATAAAAAGTTATGTTAGAGGCAACGAACAAGCTTGTGAATCATAGAAAGTTCCGTGATCATGGTTGATTGAATTTTAAAGCGAACATGTGAGGTAAAATTTAAAAGTTCGGTTGCAACCCACACCTGAATCGAACACTTTTTTTATACTTCCTTCCTCTAATATACCGTAGTTAATTTTAATTTTATCTTCAAGTTGGTTCATTTATTAACATTGTTTGCAAGTTTGAGAAAATCTGTTTTTTATAAGTACCTGGGAATTAATATAGAATATAATATAATAGATAAAAATATAATAGAATAGTTTAGAAAAACCTCAAAAAATCCCAGTTATTATTTTGAAAATTTACTTACTCCAAGAATAAGGATAATCTCAAATAGGTTGTTAAAAGATGGAAATTGGTTAGATTTATTTTACATCTTGCAACTTCTTGAGGGGCTATTCGGTAATTGGACATGAATTGGGAATGGAATTTCAGGAGCTAGTTGAGTTGAGGTTTATTTCGTTACGGGAGAGGGACTATAATTGGTATATAAAGAGAAGTTATGTATTTAAAAATAAAATAAAAGTAAATTTACTTTTATAAAATAAGTAAAGTGCACACACGTTTACTCGTACAACTTAATATTTACAGAACAAAAAAGGTTTACTATAATCAATGTGAAGAGTTGAAAACTAAATTATAAAAATCTACCAAAAGTTATGAAATGTTAAATTAAAATCAAAGCAGAATCCAAGGAAATCAATTAACGAATTAGTTTTCATGAAATTTACTGCTTCACGTAAATAGCTTTCCAATAAAGGAAAAATTACGCTTGCTTTTCACAAAGCTTATTTTACAAATGCAATGACAATTATCTTTAAAGAGAGAAAAAAGTTAAACATTTTTGCCATTTATCATGTATTTGTTCGCTTTAATTTTTGTTTAAAATTTCGAAGTGCATTTTTCAGATAATTAAATCAATTCGAGACAGACACCAGCGTATTTCATAGACGGATGATTGTTAAACTCTAAATGGGTATGGTTTCAAATAAGTTAACTTTATTAAGCATTCTTGTTCATAAATTAATTAAAATGTAATATTAGCAAAGTTAAGCGGCAGTGGATTTGTTACATTATGGAAAATATAAATTAAAAGGTAAAATTGCTTTAATTTATATCAGATTTCATTCCAAATTACAACGCTAGAGAATGTGAGGAATTTTTAATGGACTGTATTTTGACAGAACTAAAAAGGAAATGTTACGGGTTAATCTTATTTTATAAATTAAAGCAATTTGTTCACGGAATCATAAGATATGTAGATCGGTTTTTATTATTAAATTAAACTATTAAGGCTTTATTTGATAAAGGAATGGACCATGAACTAAAATATTACTAGAACCTAAAATTCTTGTGTGATAACAATAGAAATCATTACAAATAACTCGATTTTACGATAATATGAAATGAGAGAAAAAAGAGGTTAATTGTTGCCTTTTTTTTTGAAGAAAGAAATGGTAATAAATATATAAAGGGATAATAGAAGAAGATTGGGGAACAGTATTATTTTTATCTATTTTATGAAGACCTCATGTAATGCTTAATATGTAACCTACAGTACACTACTGATTTTTTTTATATAGTATTGTAATGTTATGTATCAATGTGCTGAGCACCGATTTGTTGTCGTGGTCACTTTAAAGGATACATTTGACCTAAATTGGCCATTATACAGCTTGACATGCTTAGCAGTGCGGAACAGTATTTCATGCCAGTTCACTGCTTACAACTTTATAAGGTACGACAAGTTCGTTGCCACATTTCAAGCTGCTTTACCTCTGAATCGGGCCACCCGAACGATAGCTTTTTCCACTTCATTTCATTCAACGTAAAGTTGCTCGAACATTGATGGTAAAAAAGTTTTCCGGATGCATGATTATGTATTTTCAACGTATTAATCTCGGCGATGGTTTTGTTAATATATTTTCAAAGTTAAGAGATATGATTCTAGGATTAACGTCCATTTTACTCATATGTACAACATATTCAAGCCGGGATCTGTAGATTACTTATACGTCTACTTCACAATTAATGGCATTTTGCCTCTAACACCTAATAAATCGTAGTCATTAATGAATAAATTTTATATTTGGACATTTATTTATAAAACAGTGCCAATGCTATTTCGGTATAATTTAAAATGGCATAAAAGTAAAAATATAATCGGCATAGTTAACAAAGTGTTATACGTTTTATTTTATTTATTTAACTATAGAAATCAATATTCTCTTTATTAGAAAGAAAGATTTAAAAGAATTTTCTTTTGGGTACTGGAAAAATCATTTGTTTGTAAACTCTAAGCTCGATAGAAATCTACAAATCTTTTCAACGTTGGCTTCAATATTTGAGTTTACACTAACTTCAGTCTGCGCGCTAGATCAATAAATTGACATGAATTAAATAGTGAATTTTTTGATAAAGAGCTAATGTTATTTTTTCTTAAAAAAAATTAAGAAAATATCTACTAAAGTTTTAAATGTAAATAAAAGAAAAAAGTAAACTGTTGATTTTTAATGCATCAAACTTTAAGTGAATAAAATTATACACGTTTAAGAATTCAATGTTAAATATAGCAATCATTGAAATATACGTCGCGTTAGTCGCACCGTCGCGTGGTTATTAGTGATAAAGCACTAAAAATAAATCTAACAGAGTGTAGGGTTTATTAATAAATAACGTCTGAATTGTTTTGTTTTAGGGGAGCTGGTGGAGGGGGGATGTACGGAGATGTCAATATTTCGGCGATCTTAGATTCACTCAGCGTGAGCTATGACAAGAGAGTGAGGCCTAATTATGGGGGTGAGTTGTACTCTACTGATTACTTCAATTAAGTTAAAATCAAAATTAGTTTCTTGTCATAAAATACATTCAGGAAATCAATTAAGTATATGTGCAATAAATTGTTAAAAACATTCAAGAGGTAATTTTTTAACCACCTAAACAAATAATTATTCCGTTAATTAATAAAAAAAATGTTTATAAATTTTGTACAAAATTCTAATAGTTGTATTTGACCAAATATTTAGGTATTGTTTGACAGTGCAGACAAGAACAAGTATTGCTATCTTGTTTTTTTTTTTATTTTACACTAGCTGTACCCGTTCATGCGTTGCTGTTTGAACAAAAACGCAGTTTTAATATATCAAAAAAACTTTTTTTTAACAAAAACCTTCCCGGGTAAATACCTGATAATTTCCCAAATTTTCACGTCAATTGAATGTTTAAAATTCCATAAAGGACACACAGACCAACATTTTTATATATTAGGATTATGCATTATAATTAGAAATACTATGTTAAGGAATTTTTGAATATCAAATTACGGTCAAATAAACTTAATTGTTTCTATTTCCATTTTTTTATAAGAAAAGTACAAAATTTGTTTTTAACTTTTATAAACTACAAAATGACCCTGCAGTATCAAATATCCTGTTTGATTTTTATAGCATTGTTTATAGTAAATAATGGGTAAAAATGCAAAATAAATTTATTTACAATGTAATTGTATAATAAGGTAAGTATAAATTCAAATAAAAGCTTTAAGTGTCTCCCGTATGCTGTTTTCGCGTACAAGTACGAAGCGTTTAGAAATCGCTGATTTTGCTATCGATTGTTCGACTAATCTTTTTTATTCCAGGTTCCATGTCCAGCTATTTTTATCGGCGAGCGTTAATTTTATTGATTATTATCTGGTGGCTGAATCGATAGAATTTTTTTTGTTTATTTCGACGTATTTTTTAATTAAAAGTCGAGCTTGAATAGAATCACACCTGATGTTTTGTGAAATTGTGGTCAATAAATACGCAATCGTTTAGCGTCAACCTTTTTATTTAACGCTTAGATTGTATATTCTATGTTTAAACCAACTTACGCTAAATACAATAAAATAAAATTTGATTATGATTATCTTACTGTCTTTAATTTATACTAAAGACCTTATACTATAATAGATCATTACGACACCGATTAAATGGTTAATCGCATTTATTACGCGAAAAAAGATTTAAATGAATTAAAACTTTTTCTAAAAGATATTTTATGTTAATTTTGATAATACCATGTCGATATATGATTATCGATTGAAGCTTAATGTTGTATTTAAAGTTAATGCATAAATTAACCGCACTGCTGAGATAATAAATTGGATGAAGCCTTGCATCGGAATTACAATACTCGAGAGATACTCGAGTGGAAAAGATCTTAACTTCAAACTGTTTGCATATTTTATTTTAACTAATTGCATTGAGTTTTATTGTGCTACTAAAGTCAGTTTTCTGTAATTAAATGGAATTTATCTTAATAAAAGTAAGAATAACCAATTACGATGTTAGTAATTTGTGTGGAAAGGTTACCTATAACTATTAATAAAATAAGTGGGCTTGAAATATGGGCTAAATGTCAATGATATCAGTACAAAATTTGAAACGATATCATCACTCAAACAGCTAACAAATAATGGTATTAGTAGGTAGAATTAGTGGATGCACATCGTCTACATTATCACTGATACAAGGCTAAACGTTAAGGGAACTGCTGCGTCAGCGGTCAACAAGTAATTGGGCGGTCCTTTTTATAATTTGGAGGTCCGTGTTACATATCAAAGACTACATTTTCGTAATCTGACCATTAAAACTAGAATGATATCACCATTTTCATTAGGTTGATTGAAAGCGTAAACTAATAACATCTGACCTAATTCTTTGGTAATACTAATCTGTGGGAAGACTTTTTCACCCAACACTGCGGTCTTTATGTTAGGTTATTTACATATGATGTAACCGATGTAACATTTCAGGACCGCCCGTGGATGTGGGAGTCACCATGTACGTGCTTTCCATCAGCTCCTTGTCTGAAGTTAAAATGGTATTTAAGTGAACACTTTTACGTAGATGGTCGGTTAGTGCAAGAAGGGAAGAATTTAGGATAGCTACCCTCGGTCGATCGATGTAACTTAGTGATTAAGATATTTCGTGACTTAGTCTTCGTTCGATCGAGGGAGTACCGGCGCACACGTCATCGTCCTCTGGTTTGGTTTTCACGGCGCGAGGCGCGAGCACGACTCACAATTGGGCTTGATTGCAGGTCCGCCAGTGGAAGTGGGCGTCACCATGTATGTGCTCTCTATCAGCTCCGTCTCCGAAGTGCTCATGGTACTCGCCACTGTCAGCTCACGCTTGTCTCGGTCGCTGCGGTAACCGCCGCCGCGACCGAGCAGCCCCAGACACGAGGCTGCGAGCATGCCGGCGTTATGGAGCAGACAGCCCGAGCAGCGCACCACTAGATTTCATTACCTTTAATTATTTAAATTTTCTATTGGTTTTTACATCACTTAAAATTTAATTGGCTGCAGTGGTGCACTCCTCCGGGTGTGTCTAAAAATAAAATAACTACATAATAAAATGTATACCTTGCTAATAAGCATCTCTCCAAGCAAGACACTGTCTTAAATTTGCTCCATCGTTGTTCTTTTGTTTTAAGCTTTTTATGTTTTTGAGTAGGTATTTGTTGTGACTGTGGATCTTACTATTGTCTCTCAGATTGGCGTATAACACTCAAACATCGCCATCCGCCTTAACATTTCTTTTTTAAGTAGTCTTGCTATGAATGTTTTTAAATGTTTGTACCGTTGCCCCGAGAGTTCCGTTGCGACGGGGAAACTTCAGTGTTTTCTTTTATTTCTGCTTTATTTTTCAATTCTATATTTATTTGGATAGACTTAGGGACATATCGACAATTTTTCGAGGACTACCAGTAAAAGAAATCCCGTTGCGTAAGATGTAATTTGCGAGTACATTAGGACCATGGTGTGTTATAATATGCCTACGCGGAGATACCCTTGATACCGGTTCCAATGCATTATTTTTAAGACCAGGGTGTATGACCCCTAGTGGAAACCAAATCAAGGGGACTTTTAAAGTCACTTCAAGACGTGACCGGACAATAATAACCGATAGACCTTAAATGATATTTAGTTAGTATATTTACTAATATATAAATTCTTATTTGAT
>JAABKM020000025.1:5870364-5937584 GCA_016277805.2 Papilio aristodemus | reverse complement strand
ATATATATTTCCACGTAAAAAAGATTTAAGTATGTAGATGGCTATAAACTACTTACAGATTACACAAATATTAAAATAAAGTTATACAGTATAATTTAGTAAATTACAAATCTAATGATTTTTGCTGCTTTTGAAGTATTTTTGCTGTACTGGTTCGATTTCCCCTTCAACATTAGCATCTCAATCCGGTATCATTAAATTTTCAATTAAATAATCATTGGACGACAATCATATTGTTATCATAAAAGAAGATGAATACTTTTATAAAAAGCCAATATAACTATTTTAATTAAAATACATATTATACCAGGTGTTTTGTGATAATTATTATAACGTAATGTATTAAGTTACTCACTCACTATTCAGGTCTGTATTAAAATTGTACTAATTTATAAAGAGCGTTGAGCTTATCTACTTACTTAAATCTTTTATAACAATATTTATGCTTTAATGTTATTGTTACATCTTTGTTTTAATTATATTTTATGTCATAATCGAATTAATTTTAAGGATTTCACCTTGGACTTCTACTTCCGCCAATTTTGGACCGACCCGAGGCTAGCATATAAGAAGAGACCTGGTGTTGAGACTCTATCTGTGGGGTCGGAGTTCATACGAAACATTTGGGTTCCGGATACTTTCTTCGTGAATGAGAAGCAATCCTACTTCCACATTGCTACCACAAGCAACGAGTTTATTCGCATTCACCATTCTGGCTCTATCACGCGCAGTATAAGGTAAGGTTCCAGTTATTAATATGACAATTTTTTTAAATGGCTTTATTTTAAACATAGTTTGAGTTTTGTCTATAACTTTTAACTATAGTACAAAAGATACCGCAAAAAATTTATTTCGCCATATATAACTTTACACTATCCACAATTACTTCCAGTTGCCACGTGCTTTTTTTTAAAAAGGCGTTTTAATTAAATTTAGATTTTTTATGATAATTAATACGGTTTCAATTTATTTATTCGATTATTTCTTTCCAGACTGACTATCACCGCTTCTTGCCCCATGGACTTGCAATACTTCCCCATGGATCGCCAGTTGTGCAACATTGAGATCGAAAGTTGTGAGTAACTAGTGAAAATAAGCGACCAACAATATTAAACATAAGTTGGCTTAATTTAGTTACTCGTTTCTTATGTATTTAAATTTTACTTTAGTTCTGGCTTGATAAGATAATCTTAAAACTATTTTATAACATGATTTCAATCCATATGGCATATAATATCAGATTTGGTGTACAGACCCAACATGCTTTCGTTTTTAGTAGACAAATTTCGAAGCAAATTAAAATGCTTATTATTTTTAAATATACAAATGCGACGCTATCATTTTACACTTCTCATTTAGTAGTTGAAGAAGTATATTCACTGTTACGGATATTATTAAAAACCCAGTGCGATGGGTGCTTATTTTATCGTTCCATATCTCTGCATGGTACAGTCGGCTACACCATGCGGGACATCCGATATAAGTGGAACGAGGGGCCCAACTCTGTGGGTGTCTCCAGCGAGGTGTCGCTACCGCAGTTCAAGGTGCTCGGCCATCGACAGCGAGCAATGGAGATCTCCCTTACCACAGGTATCAAGCACCGATGCAAATATCATATAGCCTTAAAATAACTTAGCTAACGTCATGGGTACGTGTTTTCGCGTGATTAAACTTGCATGCAACTCACAAGCTTATCGGCAAGTCAATTTAGTTAAATGAACTACAAGTCTAGTTCGTTAATCAACTTAATAGAGTGGCTTTTATAATTTCAATATTTTTCTTTTACAGGAAACTATTCGCGATTGGCTTGCGAGATTCAGTTTGTTCGCTCTATGGGATATTATTTGATTCAGATTTACATTCCGTCTGGTCTTATCGTCATTATATCATGGGTTTCGTTCTGGTTGAATCGCAACGCGACCCCGGCTCGTGTATCCCTCGGAGTTACCACCGTGCTAACTATGACTACGCTGATGTCGTCCACGAACGCCGCTCTACCAAAGATTTCTTACGTCAAATCTATTGACGTATATCTCGGAACCTGCTTCGTCATGGTCTTCGCCAGTCTCCTAGGTAACAATAGAGGAATAACGGTTTAATTGTGTCCTATGAATACAAATGTTTAATGGTATAAATATATTATATTATGTTTAATTATTATGTTAATTATATTTAAATTTGACTATCTAAAAAAAATAGGCCATCGTGATTGTTCATTTTATTTCGTATGAAGTAAGATATGATGTCTAATTGTTTGTTTTATGTTAGGTGTATTATCGATCTGTGTAAAAATAAAATGTAACTTCCATGTATTTAAACTTAATGGAGCGTTACTTTTGACCATTCATTTTATAAATTACAGCAGAACATTACAATCAGATATAACATGCTTTGCGCTCGTGTTTTTGAAAGCAAATATTGATAATTGATTTCCTTACAGAATATGCCACTGTTGGCTACATGGCTAAAAGGATACAGATGAGGAAACAACGATTCACGGCTGTGCAAAAGATGGCTGCTGAGAAGAAAATGCAATTAGACGGACCACCTGGACCTTCGGAGCCCTTGCCACCACCGAGGACAAGCACTCTCACCCGCCCTCTGCCTCCAAGTCGCTCTTCGGTGAGACCAAGTTTAAATCGATAATATTATCTTTATTATCATATTAAAGAACAAATAACTACCTAAAATTTAGTCTTACAATCCTCATACACAGGAAGTCCGGTTCACGGTGCATGACCCTAAGGCGTATTCTAAAGGAGGTACCCTCGAAAACACCATTAATGGCGCACGTGGACCTGCACCTGTACCGCCACCGCCGCAACCTGAAGAAGACCCCGTTCCTCCGCCGCATCTGATTCACGCTTCGAAGGTTTGTATCGTTACGTTACATTATATACGTATATTACGTACATTCGGCGAGGGTTAAATTACATGCTATATATCGCGCTGCGAGCTTATATTCAGTAACCGCAATGCAATGGTTTAATTAACTGCCTCTAGCGAATTCTGGGGTAAATATTTTGACGCGTTGAAATGTAACATTAATTATAGAAGTCAAGGTAAACAAATTTTACAGGGTATCAACAAACTGCTGGGCACCACGCCATCGGATATCGACAAGTACTCACGCATCGTGTTCCCCGTGTGCTTCGTATGTTTTAATCTCATGTACTGGATAATATACCTGCACGTTTCCGACGTAGTGGCTGACGACTTGGTATTACTCGGCGAAGAAAACTAAATGCAATTATTGGAGATCGATCCGGCGACACCGGCATGTTACGATTTTAGGATTTTAGATCAATCTATATCTTGTATTAGATGAAACTGCTTTTTATTGATAAATAACTAGAAATACGCAATGTCTTCTTTTCACGTAGAATGAATTAATATTAATCCTTTTTTCTAAAATAAAATGCAATTTAAAAAATTAACAAAAATATAAAAGTGATGTGTTCTATTCTAACATTTTAAAATACGTTTATCGTAAATATGTTTTATTATATTATTGAATAATTTATATTTACATTTGGGATAGTTAAGAGCACCTTATTACGATTTATTTGACAGTATTAAATTTTTTATGAATATTTTTTTTATATATAAGTTTTTTTTTTATTAAAACAAAGACTTAACAAATGTAATTTCTGTATTGAAAATACATTCTATACTGTAGTTTACATGTTAACATATTTAGATATTTAGTCAATATTATTCGTTTTTAATATTACTAAGAAGAAAAAAAAATAGTGAGTATTAAGTATATAATATATCGTTTACTTAAATTTTATTGGAATTACTAATCAGTAATTAAATAAAATTATCTATAGGTTTGGCAGAATCATAATCATTATTATACATAACGATAACTCAACAGTTGATATCTGGAGATCATATGGGAGAGTGTCAGTCCCATGTCATTTATGGACACATGTATCTTATATATTATCTGGATAAACAAATTAGGTAATTAGTACATTTTCTCAGAAAGTTATAAAGTCCTTAAATATTTTCCTTTTCTGACAGAAGAAAGACAGAGGCAAGTATAGAAAACATTTCAACGAGAAACGTTTATCATTGTAACTTCCCCTTCGTGCGAGAATGTAATTTGATAGAAGAATGACGACCATGGGTACATAAGTAAGGCTTTATTGTAAATACATATTTATATATAGCAAATTTAGAATATACTAAACTTTACCCTAGTTATATAAATATTTATTTTGTTCAATTTGACATATTGTATACACGGGTATATCACGATTCACTATAAAATTTAGTGCACTGAACACTTTTTCTACCTACGTATCTACATATAGTTAATACCTTTATATATTTATTGTAACACAAACACACATAGCTATATAGTTAAATTTCACTGTCTTGGAAATGATTTCATAATAGAAACTTATATTTATTCATTACTAATAACTACTCCTTGTAGAAAATGGAACAAAAAAGAAATAATAAATCTAAACACCATTTCAATTTTTCGTATCTTGGCGAGTTAAAAAAGTTTGTACGTGAAAATTACAATAAATTATATAACAAAAATGACAAATGGCGCTGTGACTTTTGATCTCTATGTGTTTTAACGCCACTTTTTTTTAAAAAAATGGCCATATTTAACTTAAGTTATTTTTTATTGGAAAAGTTTTAAAATATTATGAACTTAAAAATTAAACCACTAACATTAATTTTTAACAACCACGATTGGTCTTTAATTTTTATAACTTTAAACTGGAGACATTAATTTTGCTTAAATTTAAAATGTTTACTTTACTAGCAACAAATTAATAAACATTTAAATAACATTCTTACTACAGACACTTCTTTTTCTGATCTTGCTCAATGGTATGTAAAGGAAGTGATAGAAAGTTTAATGAGATGTGCAAATGAAATAATCGATTAGGAGTTGTAAAGTGTAGAGTAGGTAAATATACTTTAAGAAACATTTATAATTTAAATCTTATTTTGAAAGGACAAATTATATAGAAACCAAGATTTTACCTACGAATTATTTTTCTAATAATATTGATTTGTCTCTTAAATGAGACGATGATCAAATGTTGTTAAATGTGGTAACTCTTGGGTTTCTCTATTGTGTCCTTATATAGAATATGAATGATAATGAATGATAGATTAACTAAAGTACAATCTTTCCTACTACAGATCTTTACTTGTTTTGCTTATGCAGTGTTAAATTAGATATTTTTTAAACTAATACATCAAACCTAATTACAAACTGACGGACATCATTCTTACTACATTAATAGAAACAGTTTGTTAAAATGACAGTAGATTTCCAGTAATTGTAATCTATATAACTCAACCACTTTGGCTCTATCGACCCTGTTGTTTTGCTCTACGATGTAGACTATCAACATATTGCAATTAATATTTCCCTTATTTACGTGTGCGCTGAGACGATATATGAGTGTCGTTGAACCTTAAGCTCATTTCTGCACAGATTTAATCTGAACATCTACAAAGCCGCGTGTTATAGACCGCACAAAATGTTATAAAAACTATAGAGTTGTATTTTTGAAAAATTAAAGTTGACAAAAAATCAATATAGTTGTTGTAAAGAGTTTAGATACATCTGGATGAACTTGATGATCCATAAATCGTTGAAAGACAGAAATAGTGTCGTATCAAATTGTTATACTAACCATGTTAAGTTTGTATTTTGAGAAGAAAAGATTTAAATATTGTTACATATTAAGGTATGCAAATTGCAATGCCCTTATTTTTGGGTTATTATTATTGAAATCATGTAAGCTATTCAAGAGCAAATTTAAATTGCTAAAGTGAAGTTATATTATAAGATGTGGATTCGTATTGTATTGCACCTAGTTAGTAAGTAGTAATGTAGCGTAGCTCCCGGGGGAGCGGGCGGGAAGCGTCACACAATACAATGCAGGCTTCAAAGAAAATGAAAAGAATTCTCGCATTATACTATATACGCTTCCTGTCCGTAAACCTCGCTGGCGAAACCAAATTCTAAATCACGTTTAAATAAAATCTAGAAATATTTAAACAAATTATATTGTGAACTAAAAGAAAACTAGAGAACCTAATATAATTAATTAAACTAAGTATCAACTAATCAAAATCAATATAAATATTTATATTCCATAAAATACGGCTCGAAAGAAACGATTAAAATACATTATATTAAACCAGTAGGTAAATGACAAGTGGGACTAGACAGTGAGAGTCATTCAAACAGTGACGTTGATCATTGTGTATTGACGGTGTTATAAATAATAATAATCATTAAACAACACTAAATAAACATTACAAACACATAAAGTCAATGTAATAATACATCTAAATAAGCATTGATCATATAACGTCACTTGCCAATATATCTCCCAAAACTTATATATCTTACTGAGTTCGTAGTATCCATACAATAAACCTTACATTTTTTTTCTAGAATTTAATGCCTACAAAAGCACACTATTATGCCAATTTACGTGTAAGTTATTATTTTCAATCATACTATATCAAATACTTAATATTATGATATCTGAAGCCTGTAGCCTAGATCTTACTGAACGTTGAGAGTAATATAAGTTGATTTTTTTGTACTTACTGTGTGTTGGTTATCGTAAAATATTCTTTGACTTACGAGATGCCAAATTATAGGCTTTAAGTTTTTATATTAACTTTTTAATTCGTGTTACTATTATACTTGTATATTAATTTTAAGAATTATTTTAATCAAGTTTTAATATTTAGAGTTGTAAACGAGTTATTCGTTGTATTAAATTGAACTTTTATTGATATTTGTGTCTACGACAAACACTTTTGAGTGTTTTTATTCTAAGTGTGTATTATTATTCCTTTTTGTATGTGTATTCATTTTAACTAATTTTGAACGTTTCTAATTCTTTAAGAAATTTACGCTGTAACATTAAAAATAGTTTATTGTGTCATAGAACCTATTTCTCAACAGAAAAATAATCCTATTAATTTTTTATAGTTGTATTGAGAAGCGATTCACAAATAGCATTAACTCACTATAATTTCCTGTAAGGCTGCACTGATGAGGCGTGTTCCGATACAGTCATAATAGAGAGATGAAATCGCGAGAGAGATCTAGCGATTTGTTGAGCGATGTTTATCGTCGAAAGTAAAAGTAAATTCCTGCTTGAATCTGGGTCGAACCACGCCGCTTTCAGCATTTTATTGACCTGTGTGAGCAAGAAGGCAATACATAAACTTACTGACGGAATTGCGGATGAAATTTTAGTTTATTGGAATCGTTTTTATTCCTTCCGAAAATTAATAATATTGTAATAAAACTATGTGAAACTGTCCTTAAAGATACTTTGTACTTTGATGTCACTTTTATATATAGAAAAATAATAACATTAGATTGGACAAGAACCTCCTACAGGAATTTGATTTAAGCACATCATTATCTAAACGTATACCAAATATGAAAATTCCAAGGTAAACCGTAAAAACCACGAAAGACCCACCAACTCAAGAAATGTGATGATAAAGGGGAAAATAATGGGATAAATATCACAGTAAATAAAAATTTAAGAGAGCTTCGACGATTCTTTTATTAATATTCTTGTACTACAAATTGGCTTTTCGGTCTTTTCGGCGAGGTCTACAGTTTGAATATGAATAGATTAACATAAATACTGTCGGTCTGTAGCAACATATAGGCGCCATTAATAATGCGTCACTTATACCGTGTAGCTTTAACTAGATAAATAAATAAATACACATGTATTTACAATTAATTTGTAGTACAAACTCAGTTCAAAATATTTTAATAGTACGCATTGCATATAAATATAGAGTATATTTATGTAATAAAAATTTATCATCCAGTATTTGTAATGCATCGCTTTCAATAAATGTTTATAGAAAGATTTTTACATAATGTTTTGTCGTAACTGAACGGTGCACTGTCTTTAAATCTAATGGTATAATTTTTCACGATTTTGACTTAATCAAAATAAAGAGAAAAATCATCAGTCGGCAATGTATTTAACCAATAGAAGTCGTAATTAAGAGTGCAAAAGATATAGATGAAATAAAAATATTTTCTATTGAATTTACGTATGTACCTTTAGGAGCGTTTTTCTTTATGATTGTCAAGTTGTGTGTATAGCTTGTTTAAATGTGACATTTTAATAGTACATTAATAAAATTCATGTGTAATAAGATTACTGTTCGTAGTATCTCATTCTTCCTTAAAGCAAAATTTTGTGGTATTGGTGTGATTAATAATGTTGCTCAAACTGAATAACTTTAAAACATGTAGAAACATTGTACGAAATTTAGTTCTGTGATCCAATAAATTATATGATCAATAATAAATTTGTTTCTTTTACACATTCAATACCTTCTTGTTGTACCTTATTGTACTGCTGTTAATCTCCCAATTTTATATCTTATACTTAGTCTATTAACATTATCAGAAATAATATGAATATTAAATATATATTATATATAAATATTTAACATAAATCCTGTAACACACAAGTCATTTCTTAACAATATAAAATGTATTTTGACATACGCAACATTTATAACATTCGGATCCGGATTGTTGAACAACATTCTGATGGTTTATTAGCTCAGAATTAGAAACCTGATTTAGCAATAAAAAACCTAAATGCGTCAAGATAACGTAAATAATTATTGACAAAAAAGCTCAAGATATCTCCATCCGAATCACTGAACGACCGATGAAAGAACGTTGTTGAATGTAGAGGAACAAAGAATAGTGTGTAAGTTATCATTAAAATCCTAGAAAAGAGAAAAGGGAATGATATAGGGGGAGGGGATGCATAAGAAAAGGAAATATTATTTTATCTATTTATCCCTTCATATATTCTTTAAAGATAGGCAACAAATTTGAACTTCGTTTGCCTATTTAAGATGCTTATGGGTAGCGGTCACTTAATATTAGGTGTACCGCGTGCTCGTTTGCATGTAGCATATTTTGGTTACATAAAAAATCTTAGTAACTATGAAATTGCATTTTCACACGTAAGTAAATAATTTTACCATCTACGTCCACCAAACACTAAATTTAATATAAATAAAGTAATAAATATTTTTGATATTATATTATTAAATAATATTCAAAACTCTCGCATACTATGTCTTTTCATGGATTTTAACTTATTAATTAAAATACATTTTAAGCCATAATATAATAATTGATCATATAATCCAAAATATCAATAAAATATAATGTACTAAAAACATGTGGTCGAGTAATTAAACACGGTTACTTTTACATAACATACAAGGTCGACGTACTATTGAGACGCATATCTAGGTTTTCACTACGTCACTATGCGGTAGCACTCCGTCAAAAGTTGTCAGTGATTCGTGTCGCGGTGAAGTTGCGCAAAGTTGAATTTCAGGGGCAACCACGTGCTCCTATAAGCACAAAAGTACATAGTAACGACATCTATTGGTAGAATAATTTAAGTTTATAATAGCGCCATCTAGTTCTGCGGAAATTAGGAAGTCACCCAAACTACAATGATCATCGCTGTCCATTATCCAATAAAGCTTAGGAGGCTGCAGCCGCAGTTGAGATATTAATTTTAATCATTAAAAAAACTTAAATTATTATGGTATGGGTTTTATATCTCTGGAGACTGTCACTCGACAGAGAATGAAGGTTGTATGAAAGCTTTAAAGTTGTGAATTATTACCATTACGTTGCCAGTAAAGCTTACTGGAAATAAGTTGGGTCAAGACTTCGAATGCTTAAACTGACATTTGTTCAGAGATCACTTGCCATCGAACTTATTCGACATTTTAATGATAGTTTTAAAGAAAAAAAAATGACATAAAAGCTCCTCATTGGGGTTAATGCGTATATTATTTTCTTTTGTAACATTAGTGATACAAATACAACTTTTGTTTTACGTTAAGGGAACGGTTTAGGAATAAATAAAACAATGTAAAATCCCACGTAATACAGAATAACTTTAATACCATTCTATCTTAAGTAGGTAGACAGTACTGGAAAAATAAATAATACTCTCATTCTTTGTTATGAGTTACAGCGTCATTTTGTTTGCCCAAATTTCGCTGTGGATCTTTAAACGACTTATATTTACAAAATACACAACACTGCATTTTAATCAAGAAATGTATCCTGTCCTTAATTTTTTTTTAATTTCAATGAATTTTATTAAATAAATTAAAGTTACTATCAGCTTTATAAATCGCAATATCAATGGGGCGTTTAACGTGTGTTATTTATTTACAAATATAATATAATGCAATAAATTCGTATGAACTTTTTTGTGAGAATGCCCGTATATTTGTAATTTAAGTGAACGGTGTACATATTAAACATCAAAATAGTTAAATAAATACAAAATCATGACGTCATACTAAGCGACAAACGTTTTTACAATGTAATTATTACAACTATTATTGTTAGAACTCCTATGCTTCACGATAAATGTATTGTAAATATACTAAGCATTTCATTGCTTGATATAATCCTTAACTTTTATTACACACAACATCTGTTTATGTAATATCGTGATCACCGATAAACGGCGACGTGAAATCTGTAAGAGTACATCTAATCGAAAAATCAAAAGTATTTATATCACAGTATGAGAGATTCATTTGATATTATCGTAACTTTTTACCTTTTTACCAATTTCATTTAAAGAAGTATCAATTGACAACAATAGCGTTCTTGATGAGGTACATTAAAAATATTCACTAATTAACAAAAAAAAATAATTTTCTTTTTCTTTTTTGTTATTGAAATTAAAAGAAAATATTAATCGAAAGATTTCACTGGTTTCCTTAACTTATACCTTATATTTAAGTTTTATCCTTTCCTTATACAGAATAATACCTCAGCAAGCAAGGCGCAATGCAAGGCTTCAATTACGTCTAGTTATATGTCTTTTATTAGTATAGTTCTTTCATTTCAGTAGCTCGTAGTTGTATATTGTTGTATAAATAGTTGTGTATATATTCATGCATATTATCTTTGTGTGTATCAGTTCGGACAACTATTGGGTTATTAATGTTAGTAATAGTCAAGAAAACTTTCAAGTACCATCAGCACAAAAAACTTATAGTCAAGAAACATTTAACAAGCGTAAGTGCTGTTCCAGAGTCACACCAAATGCTAGTTTTTAATTGTAATCTATCTCTCTAGGTCATGAAAGGTCTTGATAGTGGTGATGAAAATTCTGATAGACATGACCTATTCCGAAGTCAGTTATGACTCCACATTAAATATAATTTTTTACTGAACGTTCTAGGAACACGAAAAGATTTTTACAATAATATTTTGTTTAATTTAAATAGCCTATTTATGCTTTTTACGAAACCTCAGTTTATTTTTTCTGTAGTTGTAACTTTCTTTAAACAATTTAGAACATTCTTTAAACTTACTTATCGCTTTCTAGCAAATGAACTATCGTTTGTCAAAAAGCGAAGAACTTCCTAAAGCTATCTATCCAGTATTTGTAGTAACGCGCACAAGAGTGCGTTTACAATCATATTACAACGTTACCCATTAAAAATCATATTTTTACATTCCCTGTTGAAATGAAAGAACTATACAAAAATATTACATTCATGTGATTGCTTTTTTACGAAAATATTCCTAAAAGGCATAGCTATCGACAACAAGTTAAAGATTCTTACTTTAAAGCCCATGGTATTCACAGATACTTCATTGACAGGTTGTTTTAAGCTATGTGATATTTCTGGTCAACCAGCTACCATTACTAAGTATATTTAACATTAGATGTATATTATTTTCAAATACAAATCTTACGTTATAGTCTTCAAGGGTGTGTGAAAGCTTGTAATATTGCTGTAGTGACACGTTATACGTCTTAAATTTATTCAATATAAATGTCTTCTATGGGGTATGCTGTCTCTATGAACTTTTGGTAGAATCTTTGGAATGCTCTCCTGTAACAAAATAAAATGGACGTTTTTCATATTTTTTTTTAATAAATACACGTACATTATAATTTAAGCATTGTAATGTGTTATATTTTTAAGTATTCCTTTTTATTTGTATTATTCAAGTCAATTAGGCTTTTTTGTTATTAGTTATTTACCTAAAAGAGGCATCTACAAATTTACAAGGTTTGAGGTAATAACAAAAAGTTAAGTGAAAATAGTGGAATTCTCGGATTCAAATACAATAAGATCTTACCCAACTGATTCGGCTACGGGTCTCGTGGATTCCATCCCGCGAAAAACGTGACATGCGAACCTTTGTGAAGTCGGGTGTTTGGTAATGAATCCGAGATATCTGTGGTCACGTGGATGAAATGCGCAGAATGAAACGTTCTTCAAGGAATAGAAGTAATCAAGGCACGGCCCCTTCACTCCTTTCTATTAGTGTGAAAAAAGAAAGTTATAATTTTACATATTACTATACAAATTATTGATATTACAATATTAAAAATCAATTAGTAATTTAGAAATTAGGAAAATGATTAGTTTTTTATATTATATTTATTGTTCTTTTTTGATGTAGGGGAGATTTATTTAAAGTACACTCAAATAAACCACATGACCTTCGATGTTATATCTAAACTAAATAAAAACAAGAGATATATTTATAACAACACTAAAATCAAGTAGACATTTTTACACTAAAATTGTTAAACAAACTGAAACATACTGCATCTGGTCTTGTACGATCCACCATGCGTAAGCCCTGATCCGAAACTTCCAAAATGCAGGTCTGAGTTTCAAAATCTCCTGTGTAATCTCCGATAATTTTCTTAACGGCTTGACACACGACAGCAGTGCCTTTATGTGCTGAAGTTTCCACTGATCCCATATACCTGATTAATTTTAAATTAGATATATAAGTATTTAATATAAATACATTATTCGTACGTGCGTACATAAGAACTTACCCGAGAAGATATCTTTCCCTTTTAATCTTGACGTTAGCTGGATCAAAATCGTTATATTCCATATCTACTGCATATGCGGAGGGAAAAATTCCTTGTTGTCCAGTCCTTAAATTAACTCCTGGAAAATATGTAAAATGTGTAAAAACTAACAAAAGAAAAATTTTATACAACAATAGAAAAAGTTACAAATAAATATTCCTAATACTATTTACCTTCAGACCATAAATCATCACATTCCTTTTGAACGTAAATAGGATCACCAATTTCTAATTCCAGTTCATCGTGATGCCGAGGATTAAATTTATATAGGCCTCTGTGTGTAGCTTCTAATATCTCTAGATGACTGTGAGGGACAGTGGTCATATTGCCTGAATAATTGGTACCACTGATACTGCAGCTTGAGGTTGGCGACACTGAAAATATTCAGATATTTATATCTACATAATAATAACAGAATACTTTAAGCTCAATAAAGTGAAAAAAAAATGCAAATTGGGCATAAAAATCTTTTGAAATTAAGCATTGTCTATAAAATCACACAAATAAATACGCTCCAGTGCACAAAACACACGACTACATGCGCCGAGCAGACAGGCTGCTAAATATCGATATGCTAGTTGCGGTATAAAGGCAAGCGTGGCTTACAAAAGTCAGCTTTAGGTGTGAACGTGTAGCCAATTTTTATTCTAGATGTTAAAGACTAAGAAAGGTTTTCTATTGGCGTGAAGCGTTGACAATTAAAATGTTTTTTATATACCCCAATTTGACGAAAATTGGTAAGCGTCCACGAATTGCACTGAAACGATTATTGTTTGTCTAAACATAAAGAACAGACAGAATACCTACATGTATAAATACACACATATAAACACAAAAACAATATTTGTTTGTAACACAAACCATTTTGTTGCAGTGGTGTAGGCGATAAGCTCTTCGGTCCAGTATCGATGGGTGAATGGGCAGTACTATGACCGCTGTCTACATCCCCTAGACTTTGTAACCTTTCGGAATCCGGACTGGAGTCTTCATCGAGGAGGTATCCACATTTGAGCACCAACAATGGGCGGCTTTGACCACTTGGCCGGACTATGCCGCCAGCTAACGCTCCTAATTCATCTGCCAGCGAAGCAGGTTGATTCGAACCCATCACTGTAGCTGAAAATTTGATGACGTCTTTTAAAAAACATAGATAAAATATTAAAAAAATACGTATTACTTTATCTACGTCCATCCAACATGTA
This sequence comes from Papilio aristodemus, assembly GCA_016277805.2. Classification (NCBI taxonomy): domain Eukaryota; kingdom Metazoa; phylum Arthropoda; class Insecta; order Lepidoptera; family Papilionidae; genus Papilio; species Papilio aristodemus. The sequence goes on along the minus strand of JAABKM020000025.1, from coordinate 5,923,423 downwards.
TTTGAATAAATTATGTCATTACAAAATATTAGTGGAAATTTTCAATGTCATATTTATTACAGAATAAAAATATCACGCGGTCGAGTTATATTTTTAAAGAATTGAGATCAAGGTAATCGATGACTATTTTGAACTGTTATAATGTTAAAGTATTTTTGTATGAGATTAGGCAATTTTTTTCCATCACTCCTCTTTATTTTTATTTTTTTTCTCTACTTTATTTTATCTACCTACATATCACTGCCGTGTGGATGGAAAATATTTTTTTAATTTATCAGTATCTGACAAACAGTAATAAATATGAAATAAATAAAATGTGTGGACACGTGCGATTATTTTATAATGCGTAGTTTTGTGATAAATTTTACATGTAAGTTCCTACATTTGTTTGTTTTATTCTAGTCAAGTTCTTATAAGAAATCTTGCCACTCACACACTTGAATTGAAGTCGTTGATAAAACGAAATATGACAAAATTCTACATTTGTGACCAATGTAAACGGCTTGCAATATTCCTGAAAATCTCTTTCGTATCTCCACAATTATTCTTCAACGCATTATTGTTAGTTGTAATGTAAGCATTGGTCTTATTATGAATGTAACTGTTATCGATTTTTAATCGGAACATCAAATTAGCAATATTATACTTTATTCGTTTACCTTTTAATATTAATTCTTACAACATTTCCCAACTACATCTTTCTTTATCTTATTTAGTAAAATCATAATTATACTCTGAAACCATTCAACCAACCATTAATCATATCCCGTTTTTAATAACATGTCAACGTTCACATCTAGTCTACTTTTTAATGATTTTAATGATAAATATTGCTTTTAATTTCACTCTTATATATACTCAACAATATTTTTTTCATTGTAAGCCCTTGTCACACCTTATCTCTCATAATTTGATCCGATACTCATTTTCTTCAAAGCCAGAAGTCGCTTGTCGTATTTTCTATTTTCAATAAAATTCATCTTTTTTTTAGTATTAATAGCAATAATTTCTTTTGTTTTATAAAATGAATTTGTAAAAATTAATATAGAGAAACTATGACTTTTGAATATTATATTAAGTTTAGACTAGAGAAGAAGTTAGTGTACGGTTGTTTCGTCTAATAAGCAGATATTTTTCATGGTTTAACCACCGATCGTTAGATATACATATGAAGGTATGATACAAATATAGTGGGTAATGATATTATGTAAAACTAATACACTTTTATATTAAGTCGCAACAGCTTAACAACGAAGATACATAATAGTACACGTGTTCATAGAAATAACTTTGTAACAAAAATCGCAGAGCGCAGAAGCAAAATGTAAAAATAACGCCAGCGTCCGATTTGACCTTTACCTTAACCGACATTATTTATATATAAACAAAAATAGTTATAAACAAAAATTCAGGTAAATTTTAAACTTACACTTTCTGTTCTTGGGGATCTCGGGAAGTTTTCTTCGTTTTCTTTCACCGTTAGTAAAGTTTTGATGTCTAGGACTGCATTGTGAATCTGTAACGTCGCCTTGGTTTGCTGCCGAAGCATCTGCAGCTCCTGTTGAACCGTTTACCGTTTCGGCATCACCAACGCCACCTTTATTTTCTTCGGGTGAACCATCACTTTTGGATGAAGGTGATTCATCCACCAATCCAACATTTGGCACCAATCTTAAAAATAAATATTAAAGTAACTTTTACTAACCTGTTAACATTTAACAACATTTTCTTTGACGGGACGGGTCGTCATCAGTTAAAACTTTCGTACTACTTAGGGGTGTGATGAGATTTTTTTGTAAATAATAAGAGAAATATCACTTACGAGTAAAATGATGATGGGGCTTTAATATGCTGTGGTAATTTATCGAATACTCGACGAAATTCTTCAAACTCGCTGTCAGCCATGTCGCTATTACACTTGACTCTTAGTTAAAAAGTGTTCCGCATGCGTGCCCCTGTACCCCTTGTAGTTATCGACCGAGTTAAGGGAATTTTAAAGACATAAATTTGCTTTACGCATGCGTCAATGTATTGCGCGCGCATCCTTTAACTTGTCATCCCCACGTATATTATTCGCACCCTTCAAACGGGTGCGTGATCGTATATTGTATGAATCAGCGTATAATCCGTCAAAATGAAATTCAAGTTATGACCATACGTTGTCAAGTCGATCCCTTCCCTAAATAGGGGACAGTTTCGATTTTGACGCGTAACCTTTTGATTGCATATTGTTGTTTGATTATCAATAAAGTTTTTTTAAACTTCACAAACTCGTAAGCTAACAGTTAAATTACTTTTCGAGTTCTAAATTCATGTTAAAGATACGTTAACACATTTCTGTGTATTTAATAAATGTTTGAATTGTTTTCGGTATTAGTAAATATTAAGTAGGACGATAGATTAACAGTTAAAAATAAAGTTTGATGGAAAAAAAATAATTTACTGTAAAAATTAAAGTTAAAAGCTAATAATTATAAATAAATAAATAAATTATATTTTTTATTGAAAGCTCGAAACGAAGTTAAAATAAGCCGTACAGGTTATATTATTATATTAATAAAATTAAGTAATGCCAGAGCTCGGAAGAGCTCGTCCTAACTTCGCCAAACTTAAATTGTTCATACCTCAGAAGCATAATGTTAAAATGGCATAGTTAATATTCAATTAAGTTGCTTGTCTCAGTCGATTTATGGTAAAAAGTTTGCAGGGAACTTAGGAGTCTATGTCAAGAGTTATTACATATTAATGATTAACTTGTTTATTTTGTACAAAAAATAAATTTATATAATCTGTTCCATAATTTATATTACGTATATTTATTACAAATATATAGAAAACTTTGTAACACGCTAATACAATGAGTTAAATTGAATTTATAAAAAAATAAATCAAACTTGAATTAAGGATATTTTACTGTAAAGATTGAATGTTTGAATAGCTCGGCGTCTCTATCTACTATAAAGTCGCCATCGCTACGTCCCAAGAGTAGAATAAACAATCTAAGCCCCTCCGCTTTCAGCTACTGTCATTCCGACTCCTAAGGACCCTCCAAAGAAATGTCTTTTCTTTCAGAAGCAAATTGAAGTTAAATTACTATCTTAAAAAACTTGAATCTTCCTTCCTTAAAAATTTACTTCCATAATTTGATAGACAAGAAAGATCGAAAAGCGTTGCAAGTATGTATGTAGATATTTTCTAAATTCATTGTTTACTTCATGTATATCACCGGCAGATTGTAGGAGTCGGCACTTTGTAATTATTAGTACGAGTTTATACTTTGTTAATGTGAAATTATTAAAAAAAGGGGTACGAAATGTTAACTGCTTTAACTATTACGTAGCCATATCGTAATACAACTGCGCCACCGAGGCAGTTAAAGTTATCTTATTTTTTATTAATTATTTTGGTTATTCATAAGTGTTAAGCAACGACTTAATTATCTTTGTATAACAACAAATACTTATGCGCATTATAGCATCTAATACACTTCACCCTTAGAAATATGTTATTTGACACTTTTTACCTTTTTACGCTATTTGGAGTGATTCCAAAAACTCGAACAATTTTTTTTATCATTACGTTCATTGAAAAGATAGTGCCTGGTAGAGAAAAAAATTGCACGTGAAAACATTGTCTTTGTTTTATCGCAAAATCAAAAAGCGAAAAAAGTTTATTCCTAGATAAAAGCTGGGAACTCGTCTCACTGGGACGAAGGCAAAGTTGACATACAATAATAAATGATTATTCGTCGCAAATCTGAAAAGAGATTGGAGACGTCTCAGAGGAAATTGAATTAAAAGCGCTGTTAGTAATCAAAGGAGGACGTTTGATATTCGTATTGAAGATGATTTATTCATGATTGAATTTAAGACTTAGTTTGCTCCCTTGTATACAACTAAAGCTTTCTAAATATATTTAAAACGAGGCCCTTTATTTATCTTTTTTTATTTAGAAATCAGTTTTAAATAAATCCAAAACAAAGAAGTAGAAAATTTAATTATTTACATTATATAGTGGTGGTACAGTGTCCGATTTTTGGCCAATTTTTACTATAATATAAAAGGCTATTTCGAGCGCGGAACTAAGGATATTTATCGTTTGGGGTTATAACTTGTTAGGTAAGTTGTTACTTTTTGCCAGATGCATGTAATTGTTTGGGCAGCGGCCAAAAGCGCTAGAAAATATTTCAAAACATTTCACTTGAAAAAATATATGTTTTTTTTAGGCCGTTTAAAATTAATGAAATGTTAATAGAGAAATGAGCTTTTTCGTAGGCTATATTGATAAACTAGAATAGTGATAACGTCAGGCTTTGATTAAATAAAAAATCAAGAATATGGAAAGATTGACTTATGAGACAATAAAATAAATAAACTGTAACACTAAAAAATTAAAAAGATATTTATCTCACGCCTGTACTCCCTGAAGGGGTAGGCAGAGGTGTAACTAGTGCACCCACATTTCGCCAAATCGCCATATCGGGCACAAATTCCAAATTCCGGGCTGATATCAAGTTTAAAAAACCCAATATCATTTTTACCGAACCGAGAATCGAACCGGGCAATCGAATACGTGATACCATTAAGTCATGGAGGCAGTCACTAACGCATTATAACACTAACGCTGGCAATATGTCTCTTTTTTCAGTTTACCTAGTACACTTCTTCATATTCGCATAAATGAACATCATTTCGGGGTATGGTTAAAAGCCCAAAGAGGTTTGTCTAGGAAGCCTCGTATTTGTACATAAAAATGTTGCCTGGTCTTTCTTTCAGTATCATATGTATGTGGTCTAATTAACTTAAATGAAAATGAATAATGACATAAAATGTAGATGAACTGCATGGTCTGTAGTTCTTTTGTTACCATTTTCTGTAACTTTCTGATAAAGCCCTCATGTTAGCGTAGCGTGACTCACACAAAAGAACATCCCTCTTGATCTCCTTATCGTTTTCAGTCTACGCCTCGTTAAACGATTATTGTGTTCAAATTATATAATAATTTAAATAATTAACTCTACTTTACTTGTTTAAAAACATGTCTACAGTTCAATTATTAAAAATGTATGTATACATACTAACCTTGCTTTAATTTTTGAAACTAAATATAATATTTTATTTAAAAATACGGGGTGGAAAAAAATATCATACAGGTTTCATTACATCATTTTTTTTTAAATATTTAGTGATTTTTGGTTTTACTTTTATGTGAAGATATCAATGCAAATTTTTAATCGTAATTAATTGAAAAGAACAATAAAAAAAATTCAAATCACAGAAATAAAGCACTTTCAAGCAAACAAAGCAAACTTTAGCGAACTTTGAATTTACTTTAACCAATGTATTATACTTTCAGATTTGAAAACTAAGCGACTATTGAAAAATTCATAAATTTAAATGCATAAGAAGCTCTAGAAACTTTTTTATTTGATTGAAATCAACAAGTATAAAAAAAGTTTCACGATATAATTCGTTCAACCAAAATTCTAATAAACTGTAAAACAATGATCATAATAGGTTAATTAGTATAGATAATAGTAGTGCCGAATTGTCAGATTAAACGTTATTTTTTATTTACGCCAAATAAATTATATTACGCAAAAAATACATTTATGTAATTCAGATCATCAGTAAAACTTGTTTTTATTTTAGATTTTTTTCTCTTTTAATTTTTCAATACTAATATAACTCATTATTAAGATTTATACAACCTCAAGGAGATAAAATAAACGCCAAGGACTATCGGATAATGAATGATAGGGGATGCTCCTTTCGCTAAACAATGGTAATAAATACAGTGACTCGCGCGTTTAACACCCGTTACCCACAGGAGAGGTAGGTTCACCCTGCTTTGTATTCTATGATCAGTGGACTAGTGTGGGTGCTAAGATCAGATCAGACTTAAGAATTTAGATAATACCAATCAAATACAGCAAGAAATATTTAGTACCAAAAGTCAAAAATTATGTTAGAAAAATCATATACTACATTCGAACTAGTATTTTTGTAATTTTGGAATATTATATTTGAATGCACTATTGGTTATAAAATTAACTGAGGACAAGTTTATTTTAATTTATTTTAAACAATTTATTTTCGCAATAAAAACCCAGTAATCAATCAATATTAAGGAACATTGTTTAAATTATTGTTATATTAGTATCAAAATTTGTATTTTGAAATCAATAATTCGTAGAAGTGTGTACGCGTCTTAACGGTCTGGGAAGATTTTTCAAGTTACACCGAACACTTGATTCCGCCAATCAAATATACCCACCCTCCTACAAGTCTCCCGCGCCTGTTCTCTTTATAAAGGCAACGGGGGCACGAGTAAGGCGCAGTTTGTCTCCACCCTTGCAACGAAGCGACATTAAAAGTTGCATCGATCTACATTTACATATACCTTTTCTTCGAGTAGGTTTGTACGCTAAAATGAGTGGATCAGGAAAAGGGCTACTCGGTTTGTGGTTATATAGAAATGGTTCTGATTGGCAGCTAAAGGATGAAACACATCATCCTAAACTTGATGATATTCATCACGGTCTCCAGCGTCATGAGGGAGAGAGGATTTCAGTTATTTTCACTTTAAAGAACCAAGTTGGGGGACTGGTTAAAGTTCTATCGGTCTTCCAAGATTTAGGAATAAATGTGCTACATATTGAATCTAGAAAATCTATGACGGAGACGTCCGCTGTTAGTACATAGTAGATATACTTTGTTGTACTAAAATTATCCGTACTGTTTCAAACATTTTATTTACTGTTTTAGTCTGACATTTTGGTCGATGTTGAGTGTGATCCTCATAGAATGGAGCAATTGAAGAGAATGCTCAAACGGGAAGTACAAGAGTTCGAAGTTGTTGCACCACAAATGGGTGAAGATTTTGCACCTCCAACGCCACTTTCAGCTGCTGCAAGTTTTGGTAAAGTATAATATACGTTTAATCATTTTGTACTATATTATCTTGTACTTTTACGATAAGTATATTTTGTAGATTTTGGTGAAATGCCTTGGTTTCCACGGAAAATTTCCGATTTGGATCGTGCTCAAAATGTCCTTATGTATGGTTCGGAGTTAGATGCCGACCATCCAGGATTCAAAGACCCGATCTACAGAAAACGACGGGAGCACTTTGCTGCTATTGCCAATAATTATAAATAGTAAGTATACTTATAAAAGGTCTATACAACCATCATTAAGCCGGACATCCGTAAAAGTTTTTTAAAATACTTACTAAATGTTTATTTTTTTAGTTGACTGTGTTGTTTTTTTTTGTTCAACTTTTCTTTTCTTTATTTTTTTTTATTGTTGATTTTTTATTTTACTATTCTATTAAGGATTAAAAGAAGAAATTTTATTGTATATGCATGTTTTTGCTATCAGTGTGCACACTTTTCTATTAAAATACACTCTAGCATATTTTTCACAGTTTCTTTAAGTATAATATTAATCTAGACTGTTTCATATAGTTAAATGAAATATCTCTATATTTCTTTTGCGTAAAAAATATATTATCCGTTTTTTCATTCTTAATACTGTATTTTTGACGCTATAGCTGGAATATTGCTGTAATTTTTTAAGCTCTAATAGATGTTAAAAAAATGCTTTATATATGAATTTTGTTTCTGTATATAAAGACCACGCTCTTCGCTACAATTATTATGTGCAATCTATATAGAGTTTTTATACCGATTTCGTTTGAATTTAATACTTTCAATTAATTTGCAGTGGTCAACCAATTCCAAGAGTACAATACACGGAGTCGGAGATCAAAACTTGGTGAGATTTTATTTCGGATGTAATATAAAATATTTTTGTTATAATTCTTAGTTGGATTTTTTCTAGCTTTTTGTTTGAGCGATTATAATAAATTGTAAATATAAAGGATGGTGCTATTTTACTTTAAACAACGAATATTTGGAGTGTTTTTAATCATTGTTATAAAGTCATGAGAGCGTTTATATCTCGATATTTTTTTCCAATTTGTGTGAATTTAAAAATAGTTTCTTAATTGACAAAAGGCTTCATCTATACTATACAAAATATACCTCTACTCTAACATTATCATATAAAATATTTAGGGGGATCGTATTCCGTGAATTGCACAAACTCTACCAAAAACATGCCTGTGACGAATATCTAGAAAATTGGCCGCAGCTTGTTAAATATTGCGGTTACAGGGAAGACAACTTGCCCCAGGTAACACAACTTGCTAAATTTAGTTACAAAACTAGTTAAGACAACGTTTGCAATAATTATTGTTTGAAACACTACTAAAGCTTCTGAATACAGAAGTTTCATAAGGTCAGGTCAGAGTGGGTGGATAGATTGATATGTCACCTTGACATTTATGAACTATATAACTAATTTACTGTTTAAGTAGGCATGGCCTTTAAGTTTAATTGTTTTACTTGAATTGTTTAATTGCGGATTGACAAAAAAAAGTCATTAACACATTTGCTAACTTTAATAAAACACATTAAAAGCAATTGCAATGGAAAATGACATTTACTTATGTTTTTATTTCTAAAATAAATATTTGTCATTTACAGTTGGAAGATGTGAGCGTTTTTCTAAAACGTAAAACCGGCTTTCAATTGCGCCCCGTGGCGGGATATCTTTCACCGAGGGATTTCCTTTCCGGTCTGGCTTTTCGCGTGTTTCATTGCACTCAATACATACGCCACTCGTCAGACCCGTTTTATACACCAGAGCCGTAAGTATATAATTGTTAGATTCGAAATCCATTCTCTAACATAATAATGAAGTAATTGTTTATTAATTTTGATATAAGTTGTATAAACCCATTAAAATGGTATCAATGTATATATGAAGTGTATTCTTATATTTACATATTACTTTTCCAGTTTGGAGTTTTCAGGGTTAATTCCGCAGTTTAGAAATCAAAACGTAAATAAAATAAGCGTGATTGATACATCATGCTGATTAACTTATAACAATTCAATATCTTCAAATAAAATTAAATTAAATAGAAGAAATCTTATATTTGAATCCCGAATTGTCTTCAGTCTTCGTTAATTATTGAATATTATTTTACAGTGACTGTTGTCATGAGCTGCTCGGTCACATGCCACTATTGGCCAACCCTAGCTTTGCTCAGTTCTCCCAAGAACTCGGCTTAGCTTCACTTGGGGCATCCGATGAGGATATTGACAAATTAGCTACGGTAAGTAGACATCATGTTATTATCTTCTTAAGCAAAGCTACGAAGGTCTAATTCAGTTCTTATTACTTCTTCTTTTATTTTTCTATACTTACTTACCTTTAAACTATAATATATTCTAAATGAACCAGGAACAATGTTTAAGGATAATTAAAAGAAAAAAAATGACAAGTATCAGGCTGTTAAATAAAACAGCACAACACTTTTAAACTACAGCACTTTTCCCGCTTAATGTGAGGTTGGTATAACTGGTTTTCACCTTTCATATCGATTTATTATGCGACATTTCAGTCTCTAATTACCACTAACTAACATGATATCAATGTCACGCGCGTAATTGATTAAAATTGTTTACCATTTAGTGTCAATAAAGTGTCTGCCGCAACTTGGTTTTCCGATGCCTCATGAGGTACAGAAAATGTAAATTAAACACAGATTTATTTCAAGACAAAAACTTAGATGTTTGAAATAGAATAAATAATCGGTTATATTATATAAACTTTTTCAAAGAAACATTAGAAACTTGTTGAAAAATTACGTGATCAACTTGTATTGTTGTGTTCCGATATACAAGCAAGACGTTAGTGTAAAATGAAACATGGACTTAACGAAATATCTCAAGGTTGCAATACATCTCGAGCAAGACATTAAAAAATTACTATTGAAATGTAAACTGCGCTTGATGAACGTGCGCTCTGTTTACATCAACTATCAAGACGGTTGTATATACATTTTGCGATAATAATTTATGGTCCATCTTTAGTAACTTTGAAGTAAAAGAAAAAACACGTAATAAAAATTCCACGACATAAACGGATTAACGTAAAGAATAGATCGGTTTATATAGAGAATGTAAAGTGAAAAATGAACAAGAAAATTAAGATGTCCCGTCCGCGTTGCTTTAACTTCGAATCGTGCTAGGAATAACTTGTTGATTAAAAGAGCAACTTGTTTGATAGGAACACTTAGAGAATTCTTTCCGCTCTGCGGAATTATTGGAAAAAAATCTTTTTATGCAATTCGTAAATCGGAATTCAATTTCTATCATAAAACGTCAATAGATTACAAGCTATTTATGATTACGTGGAAATATTGCAAAGGCATCGTGAGACGATATTGATCATTAATTTCTAGATTATTAAATATATGGTATTAGAAATTTTAAAACAATCAATGAGGCACAAAAATAATTATTAGTTTTTTTTTATTTATACATACATTTAAAGTGATCTTTTGTACGTAGAATCTGAAATCTTAAAGATGTAGAAATAGCAGAGTTAGACCTAAATAAAGTGGAGAAAATGGTTCCTTGATTTCTTATTTACAATGTTTTGTTATATATTTCAGTTATATTTCTTCACCGTGGAGTTTGGATTATGTCGTCAATTAGACGGCACGTTTCGTGTTTATGGCGCTGGCTTATTGTCATCGGTTGCGGAACTTCAGCACGCTCTGACTACTCCCGACAAAATCAAGCGCTTTGATCCTGATGTGACTGTTAATGAAGAATGTATTATTACATCGTATCAAAATGCATATTACTATACTGAATCTTTTGAGGAAGCCAAGGAGAAAATGAGGTAAGATAATGAGTTGCTATCTTATGATATTTAGTTATTAATATTAATTGACAATAATTTATTTAGACTGTTTCGGAAACAGTTCTAGCGACTTTGTTGAAGTTTGTATTTATTGTTATAGTTAAAAACAAGCTTTCAAATCATCTTATTTCACCTTTTCACGTTAACTTTGGCAACAACCAGAAGAGCTCAAGTTAACTCAATAAGCATTATATTGGATGGAGTTTTAGAATTCCAAACACGTACCTCACATATTCCGTCTTCGAGGTTTTAGTGCTGCTACAATTTTCTTGAAATTGCAATACATATGAAATACTATCATTAATACAATAAATATACATATAATAATATAGTAAACTGAAATACGAATATTAAAAGGCTTAAAAAGTTTCCAGTCCTGTAACATAGACAGAACGATCCGAGTCGAGGTTCCAGAGAGAGCCCTTGTGCTTAGCAACACTTAAGCCATTTTTAATCCGTATAGCCATTTTCTAGGCAGTTAGTGATTAGTCAGTTACAAAAAGTAACAAAATCAGGTTTTTTTTTAATATTTCAGAGCATTTGCTGATAGCATACAACGTCCCTTTGGTGTCCGCTATAACCCATACACACAAAGCGTTGAGGTGCTGAGCAATGCTCAAAAGATAACAGCTTTGGTTCGAGAATTACGAGGAGATATATGCATCGTTTCTTCAGCAATCAAGAAGATTTCTGCCCAGGATTCTACACTTGATGTCGAAAGAATTGCCAATATGTTGCACACGGGACTGCAGGTATTATTTTTATATTTAATTTTTAATATCTCTAAAATTAATCGAAATTAATTGTTCAAATGTTTTTGTGGCAATTGCTATACGCTTAAAAAATAACAACGAACATTTCTTTTAAATGTGTGTTTAAAGAAACTTTTAAACTATTTTTTTTTGTCTGACTTCGTAAAATCTTTTACAGCTCGATGTTTATAGTTATGTTCTTCACCGTTAATTCAAAAGATTGAAAATGCATCGTGTTTGTTTGATTTCGGTTAGAAACAGTGCTGTTAGATGTTTCTCACGTCATTGTTTGATAATATGTCTAGCACGTTTATATCGTGTACGTAAATAAAGCTGATGAGGTTATTTTGGCATAAATTTTCTTGTTTACGACATACATATATCACATTACGTTTACGTAGATATATTATGTAGGCTTGTTATATATTTAGTAGACGAATTAAGGAGGCTTTTCTCTAAAAAAAAACTATAGTTAATCACTTAATTGATGCAAATAGATAAATTCACGGAAAGATGTATTCTTAAGACCTCCATTTTCGTTATTCTTTTCCTGCTAAGAAATTATGCAAAGAGATATTACAGTTATAGGATGGTATTAAAATTAATTTAAAGTAATTCCAATTTTAAAATGTTTTATCAGTATTCAATGATCGTCTGATGACCGAGTTCTGTAACTGCGATGTAAGCAAATCTCTGGATTATCTTCACGAAGCGTTCCGATTTTGAAAGCACCAAATGACGTAATCGTCGATGTCTATTAATAAAATTATCGGCAATGACTAACGATATGAGCACAAATTTAGCGATTGGATATTTCGATCATAAATATTAAATGTGATTTCATATCATATATTTTAACAGCATAGTTGGCGGTATGAAAGACATCTAGAATTCCAATAATTTCCTTTGAAATGGAACGAACGGGATTTCCTGTGAAGCACAATCTTCCCGCTAAAGCAAAATTGCGTTAGTATTAAATTCTTTATGAAAGAAATATAATTTTTCTGAGTTTATTTTCAAATGCAAAAGATTTCTTAATTCAATACAAACAATAATAGCAGTAGATCTTTAGTCGAATTTTTATGTATTTTTTTCAACATTTCGTTTTCGACATAAATAAATATATAAATGTCTTAACTCACGTTTCGCGGAGTTTATACCTACAAGTTTCAGACCTTTCGTTTATATATTAATTGAATAAAGTCTTAAGTAAGTTTAAATAATTTTACCGACTTAAATAGTTAAATAAATATCTTTGTGACTATCCCTGTATCTAGCACACGTCTTTCTGTACCGATTAAATGACATAATATTAAGAAAGATATTGAATAAAGATTATTTAAGGATTGAGGATACTTGAGTATAAAGGTTTAGTAAGTGAGCTCTTTCTGTTGTTGATTGGTAAATAAATCGGTATTAGCTGTTTACTAGATTTTTAATATATGTAAAGAAATCAAATTAGTGATAAATTATTTCTCACTTGAAAATTTATTTTAGTTTGAGAAAAAGCAGCGTACATTAATTTATGATTTAATATTTTTTCATTCAGGTCAACGAAAGAAGTCCTCAGAGCACGTCGGGAGGAAGTTCGCCGAACTCTGAGCATGGTAATTCACTGAAAACTGAATCATTAAAATAAACTCCTTCATATTATTATATTACATGCTTGACAAGAAACATAAATAACGTGGCATAAAATGTATAACGTAATTCCGATAAATAAGAAATAGATTCTATACTGATGTGCTAAAAATAATTACAAAAACTATTTCAATAAATGTACACGTACAATAGATAACAAGTTCGAATAGAATTTCAATAAATCAAGGATTATATTTTTTTCAAACATTTGAAATTTTAATCAAGTATTTATTTTTTATTATTAATCTTCTGTTATTGTATATTGTTATTATTAATATTTATTTTATTTCACACGTTTATTAAATTTGCATTATTTTATTATTAATTTATTTTTTAGGATAAAAACCGAAAAATCTTATATGAACAAAATATAAATCATGTTTGTAGGAAAGAAAAATTAAATTTGATTTTCATCAATTAAAACGTTGGTAAAGTTGAAGTGTAAACACACACGCTTATATTAAGTGCAAATTTTTTATTTGAAAATCGTGCAATAGTAATTTCTTCGGTGTAAAAAATGTTAATTGGAAAAACAATACTATTTATTACATTGGTATGAGATTATGAGCAACATTCTTTAAATTTATTTATAAGTTATATTGATAGACTGGACAATGGACAAGGTTTGTTGGCATTCTATCGTTATTTTAACAACTTTTAATCTTTTTATAAGTTTGTTTTGTGAGTTTGTGGTACAACTATTTTTTATATCTAAATATATCGTAAGAAGAGTCTCTTTTTTAATACATGACGTTATTAAAAGCACTGTTAATTAATTCTCAAATTTAATATGTGCCAGAAGCGAGTGTAACCTTCAGACTTATACCTCGTGCGTACCGTCAACGCGGATGAATGATAATTGTGTCTAGAGACAAAATTGCACTGAAGGCCAACTACTCCATTTGCCAATAGTTAGATACTAACAACAAAATCTTTTTAATTTAAGCATTAGCCAAATATATTTGTTGCTAATACAACCCACGCCAACTACAGCGTGTGTAGTTTTAAACATAGAAAAAGCTATTTAGATAATCTTAACAATTGTTTCTGCTAAAAATTATGTAAACTTTATTACGTGAACTAACGAATAATATTTGTAGATTCATCGTTGTTTAGAAGAAAATTTAATAATTATAGATAAATATTCTATTACAATCTTTATGATCATAGATATTGTTACTAGCAATGTTTAAATGTTTACACATAGTTATGAATTGTATTAGCCTTTTATTATTAATAATAATTCTATTACATTAAATATATAGTTATGGCATTAATTAAATTGTTTAATTTTTAAGCCCGTTGACCATTTAGGATTATTCAATGAGTCTAGATGAGAGCAGTAAGGGGAAATTCAGTGTGGGAGCATACGTACAGACGTGGACGTCAGTATGTTTAAAGATTTAATGTGAAATTAATGGTATTATAGGAAAGTACATAAATATATGTTAATTGTAAAAAGTCAAAGGGAAAATGACAGACACTTTCAGTATGATCATACTCAACCATTGAGTTTTCGTACGTTCTTTAAAAAGGTTGTTTAATTATTCATATTTAATTTTCACTTCAATGAAAATAATATTTTTTTCTGCCGTCTGTAACCAAATTCTTTTAAACTATTTTATTATGCTTTAAATTTGCTGATGGTACTTTGAGAAAGCTTGTTTGTTTAATATAAAAACAAAATACGATGTTTCACAGATTAAACAAATATATTTTGGAACGCGCCCAGCATGCGGACTGTAAATTATTAGTATGTAAAAAATGAAATGATGAAATAGCATCCGTTGGTTTGAGTTTATCTTGAGAGATTTAAAGTACGGGAATGGTTTAGGCATATTGCCAAGACTCGTCTTATTAATTTTTAAACTAAAATAATGCAATAGGTTGGAATTGGGTCGTGCGGCGGTTAAAGGGCTTTGAAGAAAATTTTATCGTTTAGTCATAGCGCACATTTGTGCGCTATGACTGTGTAAATATTTTCTCACACAGAAGGAAACGTGAAGCTATGCAGCAGAGGCAAGCCAAAGTTTCTTTACTAAGGAAACAGTTACATTTCATTAGATGCAATTGTTTTAGAGAGACGTACATATGTGCCATAGCAGTCAGTTATTATTGTGTAAAAAATTTGGTTAGTTCGAAGGATTTTTTTGTGTCAAGCAATACCTCTACAATTTCCCTGGGTTTTTATTTGGCTGAATACCAAATGACCATTAAATATTACAATATTTTGTACAAATAATAATAATAATATAAACAATGGATGCCACCGTGAGCTGCTTACAATGTTGCATGTACGACTCGGTCACTATGACTAATAAAATAACATGACATGGAATAACGACTAGGATTATATATAATTATACTTTTATACCATTAACATATTTTATTTAATAGTAATTACTACCCATTTTTAAACCTGTCTAGTTGGTCCCCTAAATTTAAAATAGTAACTTGAAAGAACAGATCATATCTTCTATTATCTTAATGCAATATGATAATTATAATTTCTACCGTGTTTTTTGTTTTGCCATCTAATCTAGAAGGTTTGCAATTCACACTTATTCGCTAGTATATGTAATAAGATTTTGCTTTAATATTTTTTTTATGTAAAGAAATCGAGAAAATTGCAAGAAGCTCACTATAATAAGTCTGAAAGAAATACAAAATAGGTCAGATCGAATTCAAATTACATCTGACATAAAATAAACACACCCCTAAAAAGCGCATAAAACTTCTGTAAACGCTTTACGTTCGTCTTTTCGCTTCTTTAATGGTTGGTGTATTTAAATTTAGGCGACAATAAATAATTAATCTCTGCATTTGTGTTTATGGCTCTGTTACGATTCTCTAAATGTGTTTTTTTTTAATTCAAATTTATTTAAAATACTTAATACTTTTCAGAGTACAAATTTTATTCATTAGTTACTGGTTATAGGTTATTTTATTTAGCTCACTAAATAAATACTACTAAGATGTTGTTATTTGCGTATTACCTTAATAAAGTTTATAAGAATTCGTTTATTGATTAAAAAGGCGTAACAAATATATAAGAAACTAGAGTCCTTGGCAGTGTCACATGAATTTAATTATAGCCACTAGTGTATTCGTCAAAATCGTATGAAAATTGGCAAGTGACCGAATGGGCGCTGCTGCAACTATTGTTAAAATTAGCTACGACTGTTGACCACCTGGTAAGATGTTTGGTAATCATACAAAAGGAAGTAAAGTTACAAATACTAATAAGGACTGATAATGGATAGAAAGGTTATAAAATGATGGATAGTTAAAAAAAAAGTACTTGGCGCTTGTGTTTCCCGAAGAGTAAAGGTGCTACCAGTGCACCATATTATATGGATAATTTAATGACATGAAAAAAAAGAAAACGTGTAAAGTAAGATGAAGTGGGAACTAGATGGAAATGATCTTTAAAGCCCAAGAAAGGCAACTGTTATCGACGAAAATAAACGCATTGATGTTAGGATGTCAATTAATAAAAATAAATTAGTATAAAAGTGTAAGTGATCACCGAAATCAAGACAAATATGTGAATAATAATTTAAATAATAAACATTTTACATTCGACTGACTCATATAATTAATTAAATAGTCAGAACAGAATATTGTCATCGAATGTTATCATTTATGTATCACAAATATCTGTAAGATATTTCGGTATGTCATATTACAAATACTTTTATCTTTTTAGAAAATAAAGTATAGAACGAACCTCTGTAAACGGCAGTACTGAAAATCAAGAAGTAAAAAGGTTTTGATGAAACTTTTTAATCCGGTTTATTATTAAGATAAAAGAGAAAAATAAAGGTGGCTTTAACATAAAACAATTTTGTGAGAATAAAATGTTCTCTGGTAGTTATCCATAGACGTTTACGCATTTAGCTACAAAGCCGGTTGTAACATGTAAATAAAAAATCGTTTATAACATCGATATAACCGTTTATTTTACGTCGTCATTGTGTTTGAGCCCGACATTGATATGAACGAATATAGCCGGCAGCTATTTTGCAATTTAAACCCGATAGGATATGCTGTCGAATTTTAAACACGAATGAAATTTATTTTCTCGACATTAAAATATTATGTTTAAAGAATCACAATTTCCATTCATGGATACTGAAAAAGATCAGTGATTCTTTCTTCTGTTGTTAAAATAAATCGAATTATACATAGGTTAAGATCCGGATCTTGTGAAAAATATATAGGTCAGTAGAACAAACTGGGACCCACTCTAATAAACGTAGTTTAACGAAATACCGACATTTATTGGCGCGTTCTTTTAAAATGTGTACATTTATTGAAAGCTACTGCAATATTTTCTAATTAAGGCAATGTTTTAATTAATAATACATTCTAAATGGAGCTTTGATATAAAATTAATATGCGGTCCTAAGGCGATACAACAGTTCAAAAATTTTGCAGATAGAATTATATTTAATTTTAAGTAGAATTAAAACTGCATGAAATTATTTTTAAACAAACTCTAGCTTAAACGGAAATCGAAAATTTTTAAATTTGTATAAATACAGGTTGTCTAAAAAAAAACAAAAGTATAGTCTATTTTCAACAATAATTTTTACTTTTTTCATCATAGTAAAGTATTGTAGTATATTTTTGTTAAATGTGTACGTACTTATTTATGATATTAAATTTCGTATTTGCATTTCTTCCTTAGGATTATGTCGACAGATTTTGGCAGCGTTCACGGCGCTGCCAAATTAAGAATAATTTCAATTTATGTTCTACAGTGGTTAAGCTGTAAAAATTATTAGTAATAAAAATAGAATAGTCGTCAACTCGCAGTTTCCAAGGAATTGCTTTCATTTAATTTATGTTTTATAACATGTACTCATTATTTGTAAATATTTATTTTTATATTCTATCTATACCTTAAATTGTATTTATTAATTTCATCATTGATTTTATAATATTATAGGAACTATTATCGATAACACAATATTAAATAAAATATTAAATTGAATTTTAACGAAATATGTCATGTTATGTAAAATTAATTTGCAGACACAAAATAACTAATTAATGAAGAGAACTAACGTTACGTATCGAAATGTTGGAGTGACGATCCATCGGGAAAGCCCTGTTCCCAGCGACCGCAGTCGCGCTGAGCGCCCGTGCCGACGCCACGCCGCGTTGCGTCGCTGCCACCCGAAAATCGATATTATCGTTCCGCCGCACATGTACGATTTTATTGCCAAACGTAAACATTTTACGGCTGTTTAAAAAGTTTTACTGTGACGTTCCTTAATACATCATTGTAATTCTCTGCATGCCTATTCTGATACATTTTATCGACAACATCTGTGACATTTTTATACAGTCGGTAAACACAATGCGAATATCTCTGCCAGCTGTTACCATGTGATATGAAACTTTTTATCGCAAAAGTTTACAATGAACTCAAAATTATTTGCAGTGTTAAGAACTGATGGTATCGATGATGAAATATAGTAAAAATAATGAAAAGTAATATTATAATGCTGTTGGACATACAGAGACATTTTTGTCGCAAGAGTTAAATGTCCGACGCGTATAGTGTCCAGCTTTTTAATAAATTGCGTAAAATATGCTTCGTATCTGAGTTCAGTATAAATTGTCTAGTGAAGGTCGTAGTTTGCGTAGAGGCGACGAACCGGGGAAGTTGGCAAGCGACGCGTGCGCGTTTTGCGTGACGCGGCGACTTTTCCGCGAGACTTGCGCGTCCGCCGCTCTCAGTCACCATAGGCAAGGCTCGAGGATATGCCCGTGTTATGGATTACCAATGCGTCGTAGTCTATACGGTTATCAATATTGCACCGCCGCGTCTAACAGCGCAGGCGGCAGATCTATCCAATGGCTGCATTACCTGGTTTAAAAATAAGCTAAAAAGGTTAGTTAACCAAGTTTTAAAGAAAATACTTTGGCCATTATAATAAATTTTATAAGATAAAGCTAATAAATCTTGTATTTATGTTCATATATTGTTTCTGGTATCTTGGAAACAGTCCACTAAATAAAATTTCCGATTTTAAATAGTGGTTTTCATTATTTACCTGTTTTTGTGTCTTTCCTATAAAAAGCTAATTTTAATATATTATATAGCACCATCCTATTGATGGATACCAGTTTATTGTTTGAGTATTGTCAAGGATCTTGTTCTACTAACACCATAACTTTTTGTCAGTTGGCGCTATATTATGGCATTATTAGCATTATACCAATACTAAAATACAAATGTTACAAAAGACAACGCAGAGCGAAGTACGGTCTACAGCTTATATATAATAAATTTAATTCCTTAGAGTTTTCTTAGTATTTTAGGAAATTAAATACATTTATTAAGTTACAGTTTTTTTAACTTATTTTTTTTTTCACGAATTTCAACTATCAAAGATTTTATTTTGTGAAAAAAAATCCTATATTACAGTTGTATATTTGAATTATAATTTTTATTTAATCTTCCCTAAATATTATATTATTAATTTGGAGGAGCAATAGATTAAGAAGTCTTTGAATACTCTTGAAATGAAGAGCCAGAGACAAGAAGCTCAAGAAGAGGCCACTTCACTTACATCAGATACTCTAAAGTGCTTCATGATACTTTATAATGCGAATGCTAGATGAGTAAAAATGTCAACTTGCAAATTGATTTCATTTTTAAAATAACTGAACTATATCGCCATCGTGATTACATTCTGGTATAATTTACACGAAAAATAAAATAACAATATATAAGCAACTATAATTTTAAAAAGGACCTTTGATTAAAATTTAGATTAGCCAATTTGCGTGCGTTCATATAAAACTAATAAAAACCCTACTGTAAATGTCGTGACAATGCCTCGTTTATTTTTTTTTAATTTATATTTTTACGTTAATAAGATATGACTTGTGTTTGCAGTAAAGAATCACATTGACCGTTCATTCGCGTTTTTATTTTGTTTTCAGAGCGGTCGCAGTATACCTTGAATCACTTAAACTGACACCAGGTAATGGATTCGTACACGGTAATCTGGCTTGCGTCTATTATAAACAGGGACTTATAGATCTTGCAATAGATACCTACAAGCGAGCTATAGAGCTTCAACCTAATTTTCCTGACGCCTACTGTAATCTCGCAAACGCACTTAAAGAGAAAGGCCTTGTCGCAGAAGCTGAAGATTGTTATAACGCCGCTTTACGATTATGTCCATCGCACGTGGATACGTTAAATAATCTTGGAAATGTGAAGAGGGAACAAGGAAAAATAGAAGAAGCAACAGTATTGTACATGAAAGCGTTAGAAGTTTTTCCTAATTTTGCTGCTACGCACAGCAATTTAGCATCATTATTACAACAACAAGGTCAGTTTTTTTTTCTTTCAGAAAGCATCATATTTCTGTATAGTAGTTTAACACTTTACCTCAAATATAGAAGGTATTCAAATGTAAAGTGAAAGTAAACACCATTTGGTCGACATTTACATATAAGATCTAACATTCTTAGTTTTCGATTATAATGCACCATGATTAGTAAAACAACAAGTCTACGAAGACATGGATTCAAGACATATGTTAGCGTCATAAAGGATTTTTAGTAATTTAAAAATTCTGTTCATGCCTTTAAAATACAAAACCGTTCGGTTATGGTATAAATTCAGTTGAACTTTCGGTTTTTAGTTGCTTTAGTTATGGTGCTATTGAAACAATACAATTAAAATAGAAACTCTTTCAGGTAAATTGGATGAGGCTTTAATGCATTATAGGCAAGCTATAAATATACAACCAAAGTTTGCCGATGCGTACAGTAATATGGGAAATACTTTAAGGGAATTACAAGATGTGGCAGGTGCTTTGGTATGTTTTAAAAAGGCTATTGAACTGAACCCTATGTTTGCAGACGCTCATTGCAATTTAGGTAGTATTTTAAAAGATATGGGTAAACTATCGGAAGCTATTGGATGTTATGAAAATGCTCTAAAAATAAAACCAGACTTTCCTGATGCTTATTGTAACTTAGCACATTGTTTTCAATTAACATGCAATTGGGACTTCTATGATGAAAGAATGGAAAACATTATAGCAATTGTCGAACAACAATTAATTTCTGATAAACTACCGTCAATTCATCCTCATCATTCCATTCTTTATCCACTATCAAACAGGGCAAGAAAGGAAATTGCAGAAAGACATGCTAATTTGTATGTTGAAAAAGTAAAAATGGTAGAAAACATAACCTTTACTTATGATGTATCAAATGTTAACAGATTACGTATTGGTTATGTGAGTAGCGATTTTGGAAATCATCCTACATCACATCTTATGCAATCTATACCAGGATTACATGACCAATCTAATTTCGAAATTTTTTGCTATGCTTTAAATCGAGATGATGGAACAACATTCCGTAGGAAAATAGTCCAAGAAGCAGAACATTTTGTTGATTTATCGCAAATTCCGAATAATTTGGAAGCAGCAAAAAAAATTAATGATGACAACATACAGATATTAATTAATATGAATGGTTATACTAAGGGAGCAAGAAATGAAATTTTCGCTTTAAAGCCTGCGCCGATTCAAGTTATGTGGCTAGGTTATCCGGGTACTAGCGGAGCAGATTATATGGACTACGTTATAACTGATGAAACGACGTGTCCCATATCATCTGTTAACGATTTTAGTGAAAAATTCGCATACATGCCGCATACTTATTTTATTGGGGATCATAAGCAAATGTTTCCGCATTTAAAAAAATTATACAACGTAAGAATTAATGATGATGAAACGACTAATGATAATGTAGCTATAATAAATGTACCCGAGAATGTGGACGTCGAGGAATTGTTTGTAGCAAGTGAAGAGAAGCAATGTGTTAAATTCGAAAACTTGCAGCCAATGGAAGTAGTTGAAAATATATTATACATTCCGAGGCAGATCTCTGAAATAACAATAAATCCATCACTAGAAAAGGTACAGAATTGAAAAATTTTTTTCGACGTGATGTATTTCAAAAGTGCTTCATTAATTTTTTGTTACAGATTTATGTAGATGGCAGAATTATTTACAATGGTATATCAATTTATTCTAGTAATGTGAAAAAGGGAACAGGGGAAGAAGTTGTTGACAATATAATATTTACTTCAAGGGAGCATTATGGAATTCCACGTGATGCGATAGTTTATTGTAATTTTAATCAGTTATATAAGACTGATCCCAAGATTTTAGAGACGTGGGTTCAAATACTAAAATTGGTGCCAAATAGCGTTCTATGGCTTTTAAGCTTTCCACCGGCTGGTGAACCAAATGTTTTAAGATATGTACAGAGCTTAGGTAAAGATACTCAAATAAATATAAAATTATATATTTTCAAACTACTTAAAAACCTATTTCTTTGTAATTTTTTAGGGTTGTCACCCAGACGTGTGATATTTTCTAAAATAGCATGTAAGGAAGAACATGTACGGAGGGGTCAATTAGCTGATGTATGTTTAGATACACCTTTATGTAACGGGCACACTACAGCTATGGACATTCTCTGGGCAGGTACACCAATAGTTACTTTGCCTGGAGTGACATTAGCATCACGGTACGTTTTTTTTTATAAATTTAACAGTTAAAAGCATACTTTACTCCTTAAACGAATAGGGTTGTAGGTTTATTTTTTATGTCATTCCTACTTATAATAAGAATATTTTCTCTACTTCATGTTTTAGAGTTGCTGCCTCTCTTTTAAAAACCCTTAAATGTCCTGAACTTATTGCCAAGGACAGGAATAATTACCTGGATATTGCAGTCAAACTTGGTAGTAATAAAGAATAGTAAGTATATTACTTCATGAATGTTCTGTTTATTATTTAAATTATTTATTAATTTTAAATGCATTCCTATCACTGCGGAGCGAATTCTTTTTCTATTTGATGACTAATTGTATATGATGAATTTTGAAGAACTTATTTGCTGCGTCCATCGTCATTGTCATCACACAGATGCTGTGCAAATGTCCGTGATTTTATATGTTTGTTAATTCAATGTTTTATTATATGACTATCTAATGCCTTTAAGCCTGCGTCAGTTGAGCGCACAGCTACTACTTTTAACCGAAAAACTAGGAGTTTTGTGTTCCTAGGTTCAATCCTGAATTTCTATATATCATCCAATAAAAACAATTTCTGGTACCTTTCTCGAAGTCTACGGGTAGCTTGGATGTATGCGAAGGCACATCTATTGGATCTACTTAAATTCGAACTAACTTTATGGTCCTAATAACTATTAGTACTACTACTCAGATAATAACTTTATCTGAGTAATTTTTGCGGAATAAATGGTTTACCCATCACTTGTTAAAATTTAGCTATGCTGTTTAACTTTTTATTGTGTATTTTTGCCATAACATTACTATTTTTTTTTCAGTCGCAGATACATTAGAGCAAAGGTTGCTGACTCTCGTTTACATAGCACTTTATTTGATTGTAAATATTATGCAAGTGGATTGGAATCATTATACATCAAAATGTGGGAGTTATATAAAAACGGAAAGAGTCCAAATATTTTGAAAGCATTCCAATGAGTAACGAAAATAAGCTGAGTTTTGTAGTACTATATTTTTAAACCACGGTAAGTTTTCACACATTTTATTAATGTTGTGAAACTTGGTATTATTGGTATGGACAAAACCAGATTTTTTTTATTGAAAATGTATTTATTTTTTTTACTTCTTGTACATTTATGTCAGCGTCAATTAAAAGAAGGATCATATTATTTGAGTAAATAGACAATCGGCTAATCGATATTTAACTTTTTTTTTTTCAGATTTTAATCTCATCAGGGTTAAACAAACAAGTATAGTGGCCATTCTAGAGAATCACCGTCCAGAAACGTCCATTATAATAGAAAACTTACGTAATTTGTTTTCGGTGGTGTTTATTCTTTTTAATGAAGATAAATGAACTGCAAATTAAAACAATAAATTTAGCTTTTAATTAAATATTTGTTATATTTGTGACGTTTTATTATGTGCATTGATGTATACTGTAATTATAGAACTTGGGGTTTCTTAGCAAAATAAATAAAACTTCCTGAAAAATGGCTTTATTTTTCCTTCAGAAACTTTACATTACAATTATTATTCATAAGTATACAGATAAATAACTATAGTGTAGCAGGTAGTAATAAAATATAAAACTCATTCACATTTTCAGTAAACGTACTTATAGATTGAGATATTAAGGGCTAGGCAAAACAAAATAAATCGCATAAACGAATTTCTCTTAGTAAAACGACCATATCCTTCATGGAGTTATAATTATATAGAGTCTTATATAAATATAAAAAGATTTTAAACGACAAAATATTGAGATTTATGTACAACTTAGTAGATTAATAAATGTACGTGCTGTAGATTAAATTAAATATATATAAAATTTTAAACGTACTTTAAAAAATATTAAAAAGAAATCGATCTTTCCTTGATGGATATGTGCGCTGACAAGTTATAATTAGCAGTAAAAATAGCTCGCTTCTTGAAGTTATAACAAAGGTGCACACTTTTTGTGCGAAAATTTAATTTAAATTTGAGAAAGGTGTGTATTAATATAATTGGATAGTATAATTTTAAAGTAAATTATTAATCAATTGTCTATCACTTTATACTTGCATCGTTTCAATTCATTTCCTCAATCCCGGCATTTGTATATTTTGTTACTTTTCACAGCGTCGTTGTATTTATATTATTACTATTCATCTAGTTCATACTACAATTATAATATGACCGTACCTTACACGTGTACCTCTATTCTACTATTTTATTCTATTATTCGATTTTCTTGGTGTCTATAAATTATCATATGAGGTAACGATTTGTTTGTAGTAATGTATATGTATCTATTTAAACAATGTATAACAAACAACTGTCATACTGTATAATATATCACCCATAAGAGTGGTAAAATTCTATAAATGAAAGATAGTTAAAAAAAACTATAAATCATTACAAGAAATCATTAATAAAATTCAATAGTTTGATTTTCGCTTAAAGTCAATTGAATTAACAGTCATAAAATTAATAGAGAAATGAAAAAATAAATGTACGTTTTTTCAATCTATCACTCTTATACTCTTTGTGCTTGTTAATTTATCTAGAAATCTTTACCTTTTCTACGTTTGTTACAATACTTTTAAATTTAAAAGTACTATACAATAATTGAGCCTTTTATTTAGAATAGACTTTGTTGTTATGAAAAAGTGAATCCTAAAACGATGCGCTATTTTGATGGTAAACTATGTTATTAATTACATGATATAAGATTAATGGTTTTAAAATCAACTTGCATACAATATTATAATTTAAAATGTTATTAACTGATATTATTAAATTAATAAAGCGTTTTAAGAATTAATGCTTATAATTCTCAGGAATTTGGAAGTTACTTAAATTTTGAACACTTTTTTTTAAATTATTTTATCTATTTTGATAGTTGTGTCTCAAATTAAATGTTGTATAAGGTAATAGGTAATAGGTCCATGAAATGATACAAAACGACTTTTAAAAAAACAAATTTTACAAATAATGGTAGTTTAGCGCATGTTACATAGAAAATTAATTCTATGTACCCTATTTTTATTTCAATCTAAGTCGGCTAAAAATTTGACTGTATTTATTTATTCTCAAAAATTTCTATTAAATGTATAAAAATTCAATTCTGTCGTCAACAATATGTAAACTATTATCATTGAACGAATCGAAAGTCCAGGCAACTTTTAGCCTGTCATTTAAAAATTTACGTCGACATCTGATGATGAGCGAACTAATACAACATCTATAAAATGAACTACAAACGTTAAATTTTTATTAAAGCATAGAATATATTCTTGGTAAAATGTTGGTACTAAATATATAATTCATAATTAATTTAAATTGTGTATAATTTTCTTTTTGCAACAGCTATAATTTTATAATTTAACTTTCACGAATTTCAATGCAATCATAACAAAATGTTTTCAAAATAATTTTACTTTTATTTTAGTAATATAAATCATGGCAACTTTACTGATTATAAATTGTTGTACTATTCCTTAATATCTATTAAATTGTTATGAATTATATTTAAACTTCAATATTTAGTCCATTTCCTGAGGAGTAGAATCTAATATTAATGAAACCATGCAATCTTACTTCGACTATTAATAACTTTCTAGCGTCTCTTACAAAAAATAAAACTAATACCCATTAATACATCTTTAAGGTATTAAAATTAAATTTTTAAAAGAAAAACTACATTTGAACCAATGCTTAATTTTAAATAGATCACTCCTCAGTTCTTGTTATATCTTCTAAGATAAATGGAATTCTAAATTTTACATTTTAAAACCTATATATAAAATATTATCCGTGAACATTATTTCAACTAAGTAGATTTAAGGCATCTCCTCAAAATTGTTCTTTTTATTTATATAAGATTTTGTCTTTTTATCAACATTAAATGCCCGAAATAAGATCATTTTTGACCTCACGACTAGCGTACATATTTTCTATTATATTTTTTTTTGTATTTTCATATTGCTTTTGGAAACATTGGTGTATACTTATGCTTTAATTTAATTGGCGAATTTTATCCTAATCACTTTGTATTATACAATAATTGGAAGTTATTAACTATTGTTGTAAATACTTTCACATATAAATAGTAAATTAAAATGCAATTAATACAGGATATGATTCAAAAGAAATAACTCATTGAAATAAAGTCCCAAAAATACATTTAAACGTTATTTGATATAATGTGTGTATATATATGTATATGTGTGTGAAATACCTTAGATCTATTTGTTTCGCACTTAGTTACTAATCACTAAATAATTATTTTAGAATTTCGTTTCGGAGACACGAATCAGAGGCTGCGTCGTAATATATCTACCTTGAAATGCTACCGGCGATTCTTACATATTATCTTATTATAAATACCTTAATATGTAATTTAGAATATAGTAATGAATTGCTTTAGTAGTTAAAATTGAGTACACTTAGTATAGAGTGCAAATATCATATGATTAAAATAATGTATTAGATTCATTGTTAACGATAAGTAATACTAGAATTTACATTTCTACATTTTTTAAAATGCATTTTGAAGTTCTAGATAAATAAAATATCATAAATAGTATTCTTAAATAATCTTGTATATATAAAGCATACTTTGAGATAGTTTTGCGAAAGCTTATATTGAATCAATATAAACTGAATAGAATGCAATTATAGAGAGCTCAAGTTGGCTTTCAGCGATATGTGTGAGAGGTTGTCAATGCGCAGCGTTGATTTGTGTCGGAGTGACGCAGCGTGACAGGTAGCGTTAGATCACGTCAATCTTGTCACAAGCATAACGCTCATATTACTATGCTGCCACTGCGCGCCAAGATAACTTGAACAATCTAAGCTATACTTAGCTATATTATAACAATCCATAAAACTGACATTTAACAATCCATAACACTTTAATTTTGTAACGTAACATTATTCTCTCATAAAATCGATATCATTATAACGGTATAAGTGTGCGTCAGTTCTCTTTCGGTATCTAAATTATGTCTAAAATTGTACTAAAATTTCATTTTCGGCTTCATATTTCGTTACAAGCTTCGCTAACATAAACGTGTATACTTCTTTAAATATTTATTGTAAAACTTCTAATAACCACAACGATATTTCTAGCACTATATTTGGTGTTCAATG
Organism: Papilio aristodemus; assembly: GCA_016277805.2. Classification (NCBI taxonomy): domain Eukaryota; kingdom Metazoa; phylum Arthropoda; class Insecta; order Lepidoptera; family Papilionidae; genus Papilio; species Papilio aristodemus. The sequence goes on along the minus strand of JAABKM020000025.1, from coordinate 5,895,528 downwards.
GAATGGCAGTGTATTATTTACTAATTAGTATTGTCCCAACAAATAACTGACTTAATTCTTGATATAATTGTACTTTTACGAAACCCACATTAATATAGAACTATCGTAGCTGATGACAGGAGCGCTGCACATCAGATAATGAGGGTACAAGCTGTTAAGATGGGAACGACGATTCCCTTCCTTCTCATATATGTGAAGTTAACACCACAATATATGAGAATAATCAAGAATGGACTTCCCAGTCTGACAGCTTCATTATTTCTAATGCTCAATTAGTTGCAACGTCTACAGAACTTCGTAAAATACACTAGCTAGCAAAATAAGCTAATTCGTCTAGTTTAATTAATTTAGGAAAGCATTGCATTTGCTACTGTGCGATTCTAATCTAATGTAAACAAACGCAATATTTGAAGATAGAAAGAAATGCTAATAATTTTGTTTACTGTAAATAATTACACCAATAGTGTCTATTCTAAATAGCAGTTACATCTACACGTCCTATGTTGATCGTTTTATATGAGTTCACTTATTCTAAAACTACAAGCTAAAATATATTCAGTTGTATTTACAAATCTCTCAGTCGGATGTTTCTATAAAAGTGTTTATATTTCTTTCCAATTTAATTCAGGTTACGTTTACGTTTCTTTCATTGCTCTCATTTGTATTGTGTTTATATTTGAACATTCGAATGAGACGTTGAGTGTTTTTATAATTATGCTTTGTGCTAATTTAAATTTGAATACGTGCAAAATCCTCGTTTACGGCGTCACGATGATTACTAATATTTATTTAATTTTACCGGAGCAGTTTTCATGGTTACTTCTTTATCGAAGAAATATATTAGGAGAAATATTAAAATTTGCATTTGTATATTAACGGGTAATTTAAATACAAACACATTAAAAACAACCAAACATTTGAAATACAAACTGTATCTTATATATGATTTTTATGACCGCAGACTTTTATAAACGCATGCATAACTCTTAACAAAGTATATGTAGCTATCGAATTAAAATAATAACTATGATATATTAAATTATGATCTATCGAAATAAACATGAAAATGTATATTTATAAATGCCTACGTTTTAATTAAAAAGTAAAAACATTTAAAAATAATAAATTTTATTTTTAAATGTTATAATAGAAAAATTGTATGGAAATTAAATGAACCTACATGCGTTTTGTTTCAAAGTATAATTAACAGCTTAAACGAGACATATTTATAGAAAACAATTTTTCTATCAGGAAGCTTGTTGAAAAAGGTTTTAAGATTATGAAAAATCTTTCTCTATGTAAAATAAATTCTTAAGATTCTCTTACAATGATAGGAAAATTTGCAAACAATAAACAATCGGCTAACTTTAAGATATCGTGAATAGAAAACTAATTAACACTAATTAATCAAGCAGAAACAGTTGAGCATCAGATTTATATTACAAATTGTATTTTTTTACATTTTCCACTTACTTTACCACATACATTATATTAATTTGAAACTATGGTATCTTATAACAAATGAAGAGAACAAAAACACATTAACTTATCACTCTTCACGATACTTGTTTTCTTCGTAAATCGAATATTGAATTTTAATTGAGATATTTGTTTCAAATTACTATAATATTGAGCGACGTGGAAAAATAAGTGGATATATGCATAAAATTTCCCTCTATTTATCCTCTTCCAGTAGAACCAAGTCGTCAGCCACGACGTCTGATACGTGCAAGTATATGATCCAATACATAAGATTAAAGCAAACGAAACAAACTGGGAACACGATGCGGGAGTATTTGTCGATGTCTGATGGTGTCATTCCCAGTAGTTTGCTTATATCCTGGAAGAAGATAATTAAAATCGTTACTAAATTATCATACTTAAGATTATGTTCGCAAACATACCGCTATTATTCATAATATACCAAAAATTTAAATATATAAATAAATTATACGCTAGAGCTGAAATTTTGTAGAAAGTTATGTATAAATATTAAATATAAATTATGTAAAAATGAAATAAAATAATGTATGTACAACACTGAAAATATATCGTATAACTCCAATTTCGCACGCAAAGCTCATATAACGCTGGCTCATGTTTTTGGCTTACAAACAAATGTGTTTCATTTATATGAAGATTTTTTTTTACCTTGCCAGGATGCAGAATGTGAGGGGGTGGTCCTGGATTATCCTCTTCGTTTGTTCTGCCACCGTTGATTGTATTCTCCAATGTACCGCCTTTCGAATGGACTTTGGGGTCATGGACTTTAAAGCGGACCTCCTGAAAATATTTGTTAAATGTTTCGTATCAACGGGATCTTACCGAATTTACCGCTTAATAATAAATACTTACCGATGGACGTCCTGGTGGACATCTACTCATTGTACTCATTTTAGAAAGCGTATGGGGATCCCCAACAGGTGGACAATCAACGGGTAATTTTTTTTCTGAAGCAATTTTTTGTATTGCAACAAATCTTTGTTTTCTCATTTGTATTCTTTTTGCCATATATCCCACGGTAGCATATTCTGCAAAGAATGAAAGAGTCGCATAAAACTAAAGATTCGATTTTGAAATAGTTTGAAATAAACGAAATTTAACGATATTTTCGCTATGCACACTTAATGGTAATTTTGAAATCGCATTTGCAATCAAAATTAGTGTTATTTTCGCATTGCATTGTAACGATAGTAATAAAAATTGAATATATATTTACCTAGTAAACTTGCGAAGACCATAACGAAACAGGTTCCCAGGTAAACGTCGATTGACTTGACGTAAGAAATTTTCGGCAGAGCGGCGTTGGTCGAAGACATTAGCGTGGTCATTGTCAAAACGGTGGTTACACCTAAAGCTACTCTAGCTGGAGTGGCATTACGATTCAACCAGAACGATACCCACGATATGATAACTATCAAACCAGATGGAATATAGATTTGAATAAGGTAATAGCCCATTGAACGAACAAATTGTATTTCACAAGCTAATCTTGAGTAATTTCCTGTAAGATATTTATTTCGTTAAGTGTTTAGTTATTCAGTGTTAAAATTAAAAACTAAATACTTTTAATACAAAGTTGTTATATATTTTCTTATAAAATTTTACTTCTATTTACCAGGAGTACTATGGTTATCTGAAGGTAATTGGGATCTATTACCTAAATTTAAAGTACCGGAATAGATTTTACACACCACTCAGTGTTTAGTGCAAAAGTACAAAAGCAGGATGTGAAAAGAATAGTGACTGTTTCTGTCCAGTGTTTCACGTATTAGATCAAGTATTGTTTATCTCTCGTCGTAATAATTAAATCCCCCGAATTCAAGTACCTGTTGTGAGTGAGATCTCCATTGCTCGCTGTCGATGGCCGAGCACCTTGAACTGCGGTAGCGACACCTCATTCGAAACACCCACTGAGTTGGGCCCCTCGTTCCATTTGTATCGGATGTCTCGCATGGTGTAGCCGACTGTGCGCAGCGGACACATAAATAAAATACCCCAGGCCCATCGCAATGGGTTTTGTGACTCGAGTCGTCATTCGGTCGGGGTTTGACTAGGTAATCGCGAAGATCGCTTATCGCGCGTTTTTTTCGTGCGATTATTGTATTGTGTTTTAGCGTGTGTGCTAGTGCCGCGGTATCTACCATCCGCACACGGGCTGAGGGAGACGGGGTCGGTGGCGGAGCGTTAGATGGATTGTGCTAGGATAGCGGACTATGCGATTCGTTACGTTACCTGTGGTGAGCGTTACGACCGTAGCTCGCTGCCGATGACCGAGTACTCTGAACTGTGGTAGTTGGACTTCATTACTCATGCCGACGCTCGACAGTCCGTCTTTCCAATGGTATCGAATATCTCTCATTGTGTACCCGACTCCGGAGACATGCCAAACACACAAAACGCTATCACTTACGCTGAGAAGCACCGCGCATCCCTCGCTCGCGCAGCCGCGGCCCTCGCGGTTGTCGGGGGCGAGATAAACGAGCGGAATCGAGGTCTTTACACCTCGAGCTGGCTCGTTGTGGATGATAGAAAAATATAAAACTACTTAGTCTACCTACAATAATAAGAAAATTGGTACGCGAAATTAAAATAGAAGTATTATATTTTATAGATAAGTGCTTTTTTATTAAAGTATAGAGATAAGATAAAAAAGTTAGGATAGAAGCATTTAGTGTAACATGCGAGTGCGGTTGATAAGTATGCGGTGAGGAGCAAAGCGGCTGTAGTAATGCGGGGTGAGAGGGTGTGGGTCGACCGCCGGCAGTGCACACCGCATGCGGCGCGCCAGCGGCGACGGCCAGGCACCGCGGACGCCGCCGTACCCCGCCTCCGTCGGCCCGATCAGCAATCACAGCATCGATGTCTCAGAATCCTTTCTTTCGCTTTATGCTTGTGAGGACAAAGGCTTACTATTTACGAGTCTGCCTTCTGCGGGTGCTGTATGCGAGAAGGAGACGTTCCAACATATGACAACACGAGGGAAACCACAGCACGTGTCGACCATTAAATTGTACGCATGTGCTCACAGGTTAGCCCTGAGTAGCATCTGTGATACGAACAAGTGATCACAACACAATTTCATTAAGCCTAGTGATTAATTTGCATTGTGATAATAATTAAATCAATGGTTGCTTTGAGTGAGCACACATAATATACATATTATCAAAATACTGTCCATTATTTTTCTATCATCGTAATAAATATTATATATATTTAGCTTATACATTATTACAGATTATAAGACGATCTATATCTAACTTATTTATTTAATGACCTGTTGTCTAAAACAATTAAAATCTTGCACGATATATAGACATAAAGCTGTAAGTGCTATTGGTAAATATTAAATAGCACACAATTTTTACACTTATTTTGTCTCAGGACATATTTAAATATACTTAGTCTACAAGATTGATATTTATTGACATTGAAATACAACTTAATATATTTTCCAATTGAAACCTATAGGAAGATACTTACAACTCTCGATTTCTATGTGACATAATTGTCTGTCCATTGGAAAGTACTGAAGATTCATTGGACATGAAGCTGTGATTGTTAATCTGAAATATGTCAGAATTAAATAAATTAACAATTAACTATATACCGAAAATCGTTTATGTATCTTCTGAATATTACCTTATACTTCTGGTAATAGATCCAGAGTGATGGATACGAATAAATTCATTACTAGTCGTTGCTATGTGAAAATAAGATTGTTTTTCATTTACAAAGAACGTATCAGGTACCCAAATATTCTTAATGAATTCAGAGCCAACTGATAAAGTTTCTACTCCAGGCCTTTTCTTGTAAGCCAATCGTGGATCTGTCCAAAACTGTCTGAAGTAAAAATCCAAAGTGAAGTCCTGAGAAAGAAAAATAAAATAATTGCTTTTATTTTCACTCTAACATTACCATTTTTTATTTTGGTCACGTTGTCTGAATTTATAGGATCAAATAGTTTCATTTTATCATTATAATTCTACCGGAAAACTATACTGGTTATTTGTATTTTATAGATTTTTATGATAAAAACTATTACTATAAAAGTACAAGACAATAAAATATGACGTCAACATCGAACATCGGCGTACTTCTTTTTTATCACATCTCTTGTTATTTTAAATTTGTTTTCGCAAAGTGTCTTATTACAACAGGACCGGATGTTTTGGATCTTGAGACATTTCTTTATATATAACACTGTACTACATTCAATAGATAATTTAAACATTAAGCGTGAAATAGTTAAAAATGTGCATAGTGTGTTAGATGGCGATATGTCTACTTAACACATGTGAATTCTATTTATGGTTGGGAAGTTATGTGCTTCGGTGACAGGTTAGGATAATGTGAGCGGGCGACAGCACAGGTGGGTACCCACGGCTCGACTCGAAAGGGAGACCTCACCTAAATGAAGCTAGTAAGCCGGCACGGGTTGCCCGAATAATGTTTGGATCAAGTTTGAGGAATAAAATTATGATTGCGACCCGATCGCAATTTTGCGACTTGCGATTTCGACAGTTAATATCCTCATGGGTTATGGGTCACGTCTCATTGTGACCTTCCCAACCTCGATTTGGTTTCCACTTCGGGGTCCTTCACCCAAACCTCTAGTAGCTCACACAGAACCCACTTTGGAAAACCGGATTTTATATTTAACCTCCGAACTTAATCGATTGTGATTTTGTCATCAAGTGCATCACTTTATAGTATACTGTATATTGAAATTACATTAAAACCGATAAAGCAATCATTGAAACCGTATAGTTAACATACAGAATATTGAAACCGGTGTTCCAAATTACTGGAGAGTATAGAAATTTGGCAATGTTAATAGGTACACAAATACGTACAAACACAACAAACTACAAAATGATTCACAATAAAAAAGAACAGTCATCGCAAATCCACAGATTTAAATTTGTATTTACTGTTCTTATATATTTTTTTTATTTCGTAATTAGAACTAGTGCGTTAGTGAAGATAACAGTGATCATTACTTAAATACTTTTTAATATAAGTCTTCTAAAAATTAACGTAAAAAAAATTATTGACTAATTTCGTAAGTTATTTCGCACTTTTTTAAGGATTCCTTTAAACGAACATTAAGAGCCTATGCCTTTTGCCACATTCTTACAATTTATCTTTGGACTTACGAGAACTGCTAAACACACAAGTCAGTAACGGTAATATTTAACGTATTGCGATTCTTATTATGAATTCAAAAATATTATTTGGTCTAAATAAGCACATTGATTAAGTAATTCAAAGTCATAATAAGAAGGCAATGGGACGGACGACAATAGGGCGTTTTGCTCCACCAAACGCGGACATGCTCGCAGCCTCGTGTCTGGGGCTGCTCGGTCGCGGCGGCGGGCACCGCAGCGACCGAGACAAGCGTGAGCTGACAGTAGCGAGTACCATGAGCACTTCGGAGACGGAGCTGATAGAGAGCACATACATGGTGACGCCCACTTCCACTGGCGGACCTGCAATCAAGCCCAATTGTGAGTCGCGCTCGCGCCTCGCGCCGTGAAAACCAAACCATAGGATGGTGACGTTACCCATCCCCGGAGGGCGAGTAAGGGGGGGTGGGGCGCGCGGTGTGCGGGCGTTTCGCGTTACCGCCGCACAACGTCACTGTCACATTCACGCATCGAGCCTATTACTAAAATTGCGATCGAACCGTGGACACGGGTGCTACAATGAACGGTAAGATGCTGGTGATTGCACTAAGGGACAAAATCTTGCTATGTATGCGCTGTGTCTTTGATATTGCTTTGAAAATAAGATACCATTTTCACTTCAGATAGAGAGCTGATGGAGAGCACGTACATCGTAACCCCTACTTCCACGGGTGGTCCTGAAAATGATATAATACATACAGGGTGGATCTTACACTTCTTCACGCTGAGCTGTTGATGAATAATATAATGTACTTCATTATAGTTATATTAATTCCCTTTTATACATTAATGGTGGAAATTTGTTTATAAACATTTTTCCTGTTCACATTATTATATTATAAGAAAAATAATGCCGTTTCATTTCACGTTCTTTGTCTAGAACGCGGAGGAACGTAAATTAATGATGCAAAGTTACGACTTTATCCATTTTATAGCTTTTATATTCGATTATTTAATATTAAAACAAGATGAGTTCAAAAAGATACGATAGTTGTTACTTGTATAACTTTATTGAGTAATTAGGTTTTTTTTATTTACAATTTCATACAAATAGTGAAAAATCTAGAAACATCTTTTTAAAATTATTGCAATCAAGATGTTTGAGATATTACATATTTAAAGATTTACGAGGAGTGGAAAAAGACAAAGCTAATATCTAAAGATCATAAAAAATACACTGATTTCGTAGTTTACTGTCATAGAAAATAAAATAAACTAAATGATTTATGACCGAATTTAAATAATTCGTTTTGGTTTCGTAATTTTTTTTCAGTCATTAACCAGATTTTATATTAAATGATCTCAATGTAATTGAATTCCTTCTAAATGCAACAACTGAAGTTTATCATAACAAACTAAAATTGAGTCAAATAATTTGTTTTATCTCGGGCTTCCCTATTTAACTCATGTTCCTTTCAAGTTTTAGCCTTTTCAACTTTGCACCTGTTTGAAAGCCGCACATGGTGTAGGAATTATTAAAATGAAAATTTTCAACACATTTTATTAAAACATTTTACTATGAAATAAAATCCATTAAGAATCTATTGTAAAATGTTTGATATTTTGATTTAAAGCCTTTAATTTATTAAAAATTTGTGTTTAGAATTGGCGTATGGTTCAATAAATATTTCTAATTAGAGTCTTTGTAGATTATATAAAATTTTCATGGAGCCAAAATATCATATGACGTTTGTAAAATCATTTATAATTCTTATTGGTTTGTTTTTATTAGAATTTGCATTCTAATTAAAATATAAGTAGTACATGTAGTTGATGTTTATTATTTGCGAGAACGTTTTCATAAATGTGAAAGGGTAATAAAATATTAAAAGGGTTTGCTTACAAGAGGTAGGAGCGGCGAAATTCCCTTTTGTTGATGTAAAAATCATTATAATTTAATGACCACCGTCGACTATATTACACTTTTGTATTTACACGCTTTAAATATTCAATGTTCATTTTATATTCCTTAGTTATAAAATGCGATTATAGTAAGTTAATTAAAACTTTTTGTTTTTAATAAACAATATGTACAATTAATTTGTTAATTAAATAAAAATGCGCTCATGCCAGTAACCCAGAGGGATAGGCAGAGATTATGGATTCCCATTTAGTACGATCCTAGCTCTCCCCTTTCGCTTTTTCTACATCCATATATCGAAGCATACATTTCAATAAATATGGCATATGGTAGTATTGCTTTTTTATTTACCAAAAGCTGATAATAACCACCCTTTCAACCATTGCCTCCTGGACGTCGAGTTTCAGGATACCTGTATATTTCTAGTGTCATAAATCAAAACCTCTTACGCTATTTAAAAAAAATCGTCATTGTCACCCTCTCTCAGTCTATGTAGACATAAGCGTTCCCCATTGACTAAAATACACACTTATAACATAAGAAGTAAAATATTTTTATGTAATACATATAACGTGTCAATGTCAATTTGAAATAATGGCTGTAGTTGTAGGTTTTCAGTCAACTTATACGAATTACAACGATTATACATATATCTTGATTATCATAGTCGGTGAGTCATAAGATACAATCAAAAAGTGACGTAAAACTGAAATAAATATTTACTTCCACTTCGTTTAAAAATAATATTTTGGAATTAAATAATCTTTTTTTTTCAAGTTCAATATCAAATAGAACGATTGAAACATTATTGAATCTCGTGTAAACAAATTTTTAACTTTGTTTTTATATTTATTTTTCTATTGCCTTGTCATTATAACAAACAAAATAAATATTCAGATTATTTTTAATACATTAATATTAAAAAATTAATCGATTAATTTATAACTGTGTCTATATTCTGGTTTAGCATCTCTTTCATTAATACTGCTGCACATAGTCCTAAATAGTAGTACCTAGTACATATCATAGCAGTTGTTGACTCTTGACTCTCGCCTATTGGGAACACATGTAAACTTATTTAATAAACGGCACCTTCAACTTCAGGCTCGCTATTCTCTAGAGAGTTTATACTGAGTCTCCTTTTATGTTGTTTCATGTAGAGAGGTATTGGTACTACATACTTTACAAATAGTGAAGAAGTTATTTCATAAAAATATAATAATTATTTTAATTCAATCATACACCGACTAACCTCCATAGTTAGGTCTTACTCTTTTGTCATAACTTATACTAAATGAGTCCAAAATGGCCGATATATTGACGTCTCCAAACATGCCACCTCCGCCGGCGCCCCTGCGAAAACAAACATACCATTATTACATATCTGACCGAAAGCTTTTGAAAATATAGGAAGAGGGTAAAAATAACGATACACAACATATAATATTTTACAGCTATACAATTATTCAATCATATAGACTTTACAAATTTGGTTTGGCTTATAGCATACTTGTAGTTTCGGAGAAAACTTCAATGATAGTAAATGTGTATATCAATAATAATGAGGATTTTTTATATTTATTAACAGATATGTATTCCTAATAAATTAAAATAAAAAATTGAAACAGTTTAATTTTCTCATGACATCTAGCGACCTATCGTAGAATTTCAAGCTACTAGTCATCCTTTGATACTTGATAGCAATGTAGAAGATATGTAAAGTCACAAGAAGATGGCGCTTTAAAATTTTACATAGAGACATTTATTTTATTTAGACATACATATCGATAGTGTACTACAGTACAACTGCATTTTTTGGTTCCTGATTCCAATCTCTGTTCGGGCAAATGTACATTGGGGTTTTTCACAATTTGAAATCAGTTGGGTTTTTGTGTGGCCTTACAGACAGTCTTTCTTCCCATTATGAGACAAGGAGCGATCCTTGTCTCATAATGGGAAGAAATGATATAAATCGAAAAGGGGTTACACTAGTTGCACCTCTGCCTGCCCGTGAGGATTATTTGGGTGTTGATTTTGATATCTTATATCAATGTAATAACTTAGACAATATTGTGCAGCATCATCCTAGTTGTTCAATCGTTTCACGGACGACCGTTTTATAGCAAAAGAAGAAAAAAAATATTAAGCAAAGGTAAGTTATTTATAAGATGTCATCAATCAGTAAAGTTACGTCAACGAGTCTTTATTGATGGATACAAAAGAACTGATGTTGCCTACTCTTCATTTCGGACGTGAATGCTTATTTTAGTAACAAAATTTATAAATAATTTTTGAGCTCAAAACAATAATTATTACTTTACACACTGTATCACTCCAATAAAAAAAATGTCATTTCAAAATATTTATTTATATAAATTAAACGAAAAATGAAAATTCGATTAGAAAGCGCATTAAAAAAAATATTACAGAGATAGAAGCTATCTTGGTTGCGAGTTGCTCGTTTTTCTCGTATTTGGTTTATGCTTTTCATGCTTTACCGACCCCTGTCGAACGAGGGTGGGGCGGATTACAGGGGCTGACGAAACGGCGAAAGCTTTTCTCCTTTGTTGGCTTTATTTTGTTTTATTTGTTTCAAACAGATTGTAATATTTTTAAAACTCTGTGAATTATTGGTGACATAAGATTTCTAGATAGAACGACTAATATTTTTTTAAGAAGACTCAAAAAAACTTTACTCAACGACGGGGTGAAGTATAGTAGTACTTATTTGCAACAATGTCGTATACGTTTGGAATGCTTACCTATCATGTCCTAAAAATACATATCTCGTAATTTGAATTGTTCAATCTCATCACTCCATTTTATCGAATATAATAAAATGGACTCATTCTTATTCTCCTTTAGTATCAATATCATTAATTCAATCTCGTAGGTAGTTCACATCTCTCATTTTTTTTATTAAATTTATTAAAGAATAAAAAATATCACAACAATATTAAATCAACGGCTGCTATATTGATGTACGTGTTTGTGTTAAACAATCTCTAGAAATTCTCAGCATATTTGAGTACAAGTTAGAAACCCGACTGCATTGAATCAATACATAGAGCTATGCCGAACCGTTTCTACGGAATTCTATCTTCGAAGTCATTGGCCTAAGAATTTTACTCCTATGTTACTAAATTTTAATACAACAATTTTATTAAAAAAATATTAGTTTTAAGACGTTAGTTAATTATTATTTGTAAAATAATAAAAAATAAATGCAATTTATTATTACATTTAAAATATTAATATTTTACGCATGATAACTTATGGGATAATTGAGCTTTGCATTTTGATATGTCGATTTAAATTTCAAATATAACTGCATGCATGAGTTAGACGCTAACGACATCCGCTCTATCAAAACGTTTTAGAAAGTTCTGTACGTGTTTTGTATATAACTTCCTCCGGGGTATGGTATTGGCATGAACTTGGGTAATTAAGTGAAATACCTAGTCTTTAGTATAGGTGTTTGTAGTAATAGTGAGTTAAGCTACTTAAAAAGTTTCGATCGACTGACAATCTACCAATATTTAAAAAGTGAGGAACATTTAGACAACCCAGAGGGGTTCCTCTGAGTTCTAGGAATGTGGTCATATTTATTTGTTATCGTTTATTCGTAATTTTTTGGCGTTCGTATTTTAATTAAGCTTTTTATAAAATAAATCTTAATACACATTTAATAAATGTAACTGAAATGATTATTAAAAACTTTTAAAGTAACGCCGACGATGAGAGAATACCAAAAAAAGGCAAACTTAAAAATCTCCGTTTTAAAACTCAGATATTATAAAAGATTTTCCGTTTTAAACTTGAAAAATGAGAAGAACTTTCTTACTAACTAAACTGCACTTCAAATATTTTCCATTAATCATTGGACTTTATTCAAGTGATAATTAAACTTCCGTTTGCCCAAGAGCATCCGCTTTCCTAAGTTCTAGACAACTTGCTACTTTACCACAAATAGTTGGTCGACAAACGTGGCCACTTACGACTCACTTTGTAAGCGTAGTAATATGAAATGTGAGACTTTTAAGTTTGTTTTCTTTGACGACTTTAAATAATGTCTTAAATTATTATAACATAATAATCAGAGCCTAGTCAAATATATAAGTATAGTGGTTTTGTTTCTCGACGATGAGAGTTCTGGTTAAATGTTCCATTGGTAATAACTTGAAATAATTTCGGTTTATATGCTTAAAGGGATGTGTCACAAGAAATAGAATTTAAAATCTTATTGTTTAATTTAAAAAGTATTATAAACTTTCGATGAGATTTGGTTATAGGTATCCTTTATTACTGTATGAATAGCCTCTATTTCAATTTATGTTCATACTAAAACTCGTAGAAAACAAAACCTCAGTAAATTCTATGGTATTCCGATCGATGTTATATTGATTAAATTACCTATTCATCTATTAATTATTCATAGATTGCATTAGTAATCGATCGCCATAACTTATACGCTGATATACATATGTGTAAAACAATGTGTGGATATAATACATAACTACTATGAATTATATATCTACAATCGTGCAATATATTTTCTATAAGATGAACGTAAAATGTACAACGGGTAAGTGTAAAAGCGTTTAAAAAATGCCATATCGACTAGCAACTGACGGGTTTTAAAGCTCTTTACTTGTCGAAATGGCAGTTGAATTTCCGCCTGCAAAATACTCAATGAATATTTCGCGCTGGAATAAATCGAAGGAAAATATTATGACGTAAAAGCGTTGACCGTATTTTAAAAAAGAAAGATGTTTCGTTATTCTCTTATTAGTTTCCGAGGGGAATATTAAATGTGACTTAGCCATTCTTAGTATTAGAAATTAATTTTATATAAATCTTATTACTAATAATTTATAATGAGGAATTTAACTCTAAACCTAGACTTTAAAATAACAAACTTTTGGAAATTGTGTTTTCAAAAGAGTATCAAGGAAGACTAGTGAGAGTGTCTTTCAAATAAGTAAAAAGAAAATGTCTTTCCAACAAAATTTTCTATCAATAGCCTTAGGTTGTACGAAAAGTTAGACAGATGTTATATTACAAAAATAAATTTGAACAGTATTTATTGAGCGGTTATGCGATTTACAATTTTCGATTGTCGAGAGCAATGTAAACAATACGTAAAATAAACATAAATATTTAAAACTTATACTATTGATCAATGACATGACAATACTTTTTATCTATTTGTAATCAACGTTCCAAATTGACTCCTATTTTCATTTCACTTAGAAAAACCAATAGTTAATATAATATAAACTTTAAATTTTTCCTGTTAAATCGAGTAATAGAGTGGTTGAGAAAGTTGAGTGTTGCCTTATAGAATGATTTGTTGTTGAAAAGGCATGCCGTGAAACTTTGGCGTGTTTGTAAAGAATATTTATACCGGGGTGAACCGGCGAGGTATTTTTTAAACTTTCAGTATATTTTGAAGGCGTTTTCAAGTTTTATTGAATAACTAATCTCTTTTATGTAGCTTCGACTACGTAATATTTTGCTGCAAAGACCATGAGGAGCATTGAAAAGGGATAGAAGGGTAATGTTGAGTAACCTATAATATTCTGTAATAATCGGCCTATCAAGTGAAAGGTGGTTTCTGGAATTAAAGCGTACAAATAAACCCAGCTTTTCTGTATAAGTACAGATTGATTGGATCGTCGCGATGAAATTTTTCAATGTTTGTGTTTGAGGGTATTTTTATTTTTCTTTTATGTTGAGATCTCTAAGCTATATATTATATAATACATATAAAACCCGTTAACTTTGACAGGTCAATACTTACGCTCACATACTTTCGAGATTCATTTTGTTCTATCTAAAAGTATAACAAATTAAAGTAACGTGTTTTTATAAGCGTGATAAAAGTCTAAATAAAAAGGAAATCCTTTACAAAGTGTTGCAGCATTGTTTTAAAACTATAAAATAATTTTAAGATTAATTATGCTGCGCTCTAATGGAAAATATCCTGACGTGGATTATAAAACGATGTTGGAAGCCAGAGAGGCTAATAATAGGGTTAGCTTCATATGAAATGTTAAAGATGTTCCCCCTGTACACGTCTCAGGTCACTTTATTAAGTCGTTTACTAAGCTTATAAAATGGTTTAATGTGTCTAGCCTTTATAATAACTTTAAGCGAAAGGCTTCTATCTATTTTACTTTCCTGCTTCTCTAATTATTTTATTTTATGTATAATGTAATCAACGACGCCCATGAACTTCTCCAGCATCAGAGGAACTGCAGATGAGTTATTCATTTAAAAGGTGTACGCTCACTTTTTGAAAATAATCAGCTTTCACAATGCTGTACAGTTTGAACAAACCTGAAAAATGTTGGATCCATTTTTGTCTCACTTTAATTCAAAACTTTTTTGTTCTTATATATTCAACCCGTGATATTTCTTAGTTACTTTATTACAAGTTAATTAATTTTAAAACATATACACTAATGAAATGTTTTTATTTTATTTATGAAAAATAGAAAATTTATTTTAAAATACGAAATTTTGGTGTAACAGTTCACACTAAATAAGGGTTCATTAATCAAAATAATATTATTTTAAAAGGTAATTTAAGCCACGTTTAACAGGAACTGGCCGCCGCTCGACTGAAATTTTCAGAATATACAGTTGCTGGAAACGGTGAGGTTGCGCGGTGTATTTATTTTGAAAGGCAATAACTTCGCTAATTGACTTTATTCACACGTTTAATTAGCAGAATTTACTTTCAAATAAATTTTATACTTCACAGTTATTGTATTAAACGAGAAATCGTTGTAATGTATTATGATCACAATTATTAAATTATTGTTATTGTATTATAAACAATGTAAGTAATATAATTATTATTACCCCTACTCACTGGCGCGGTTGTATTACAGTGTAGTGTACATTGTTGAGGTCTTCTATTGTTTTTGATTAATTATAAGTTAATATTTTTGATAAGTTTAATAAAAAAAAATGTATCAACCAATTTCGTATTTTGGCAGAATACTGTATATGTAGTTAAATTGTAGATATCTGTTGGGAAAATTTATGTTTGCATAATCGAATTTCAGATACTAATCAAATACCGCTTTTGCAGGTTTATACAAACTTCGCCTATGCGCAATCAGTTATGTTTAACCCGTGCCTCTTGCTGGCGCTGCGTTTAGTACACATTTACAGTAGCTTTTGTACCTAATTCGTAAACGCTAATCGAGGTATTTGCACAATTATTTGCTCTGGATATCTGTGCGGAATGCACATACAATAACTGGCCAACCAATTAACCAAATGATTGACTTTTACGGTATATGTTAGTCGTAATATAACGAATGATATAATACCAACAATATAAAATGTAACGCAATTATTTTCATGGTTATATATAATACGGAATAATCATTTTTAAAAGCGTGCAACCATCATACGGAAACTTTGTTCAGAAATCTCTACCTACCCCGCTGGTTGCCCGTTGTAGGCGTGATTGTATTTATAGATTAAATAGGAGTAAAAGTAAGCTTTTTCAAGGTTTGCGTCAAGTTCTATTAAATTTAATTAAGTACGATTGAATACTGATTGTATGTATGCATGTATGTACTTATTGAAATAGCATGAACTATACCTTATCCTATCAATAATCTTAAGCGAACTTGAGAATTATAAAACAAATACAGTGTTATTTTATAAATCTTTGTATGAAAATTCTGCAGGTGAATGAGTGATTTATTCCATCACCCAATATTCGATTACTTTTCACAAAATTTAATATGTTAAAAGCAATTTTAATGCCCAAATTTGCGATTTCGCGTTTTAATATATGCCTTTCGTTGGTACGGTGATATTTCAATTTTCTCTGAAGTCGAATAAATGGAAATGTATTGCTTTTAAGTCCGATAGGTGAAATAACGTCGATATTTAATTATGATTGATGCTGTCGCCGATACTTGAAATGAGAATGTTTGGAATCTTTCATGACCACAGTGCAACGTGTATAAAGACTCATCGGTGACCTGAATCACATTGTATTATTTTGAGTTTTTTTTTATCACTTTCGGGATAATTGCGTTTTCATTCAAATAATATCACATTTGAATAAAAGACGTTTAAGGCTCTATCTACCCTCAGTAGTGTACGGTTGCATTTTACGACATCCCTACCTAAATTAAAAGACACGTCGCTTTATTTTAAGTCAATTAAATCTATCCAATCAAATTAAACTATTGGAAATAATGTAAATCTAGTTCAAAATTCAATAAAATTAGAACCGGTGAAGGTTGACCTTATAAAAAACTTTCCCTTTTAGTAAATCTGTTAGTGTGAGTATCAACGTCAAAAGTTCTACTAACTCCGATGCCCAGTTTGCTTTCAATGGTCGTTGCAATGTGAAAGTTTAGACAGCGCCTAAAAAGATTATTTCGAACTTTTGCATTGCGCCGATATAATCCAATCAACAACCAAAGGATTGATTTATAGGTAGTTTTGATTGGATTATTTTTTATTTTAATTGCTTTTATTATTTATTTGTATTTGATGACAATTTTCTCATATGAATTAAAACTAATAAAAACAGTTAGCATCTTACTGTCTATATCCTTACAGAGTAGGCAGATATTAATTGATGACTACATTTTCGTGATCTTGCTGGCTTCGCTTCCCAAAGTCTTTTTTACTCATCAGGTATAACTCGGAAAAATATGTACCTCCTCTGTTGTCAGTGAGATCGATATACTTTGGTGGTTCTATTCGTGCAGTAACTGATTGATACCACTTTGAATACGCACTACTTCTTAATACCTAAGTTAGTAGACACATTTATGTTGTCTACTAACTTAGGTATTAAGAAAAGTCGCTCAAATAAAGAAACTTGTGACATAACATTGGAATTAATTAGAGAGATAAAACAAAGATACTGTATCAGACACCTAGAAAGAATGATGAATGAATTACCGAGGACCTGCCAGATATTCTGGTCTGGTCAGGTGATGGCAGGGTATATAGGAAAGTGGTAATATTGTTCCATGTTAGGAATGAAAGCAAGAAATAAATATTGCACAGTTAACGTTTATGCTTGTATTTTTATTTCAATATATTCTTTCATTCCGTGCGCAAAATACACACGATATTATTCGAGTAAACATGAAAGTGTTGATCTGACACGTAAAAGAAAATATAGAGATATTTGCTTTTAGAATAAACCCGTTGTATAGAAATGACTCCATAAGGATTTATATAGAGTTTCCTAGAAAATATCTAGGAATTTTTCACATCGTTCTATAGAAATGCAACCGTAAAATGGTGCTATTTCTGCAAGAATCGCGGAATTTATTCGGCCGGGCCCCATTGAAATTACACTGTGGTCCTAATTGCACCGCCGCTTCGCTATACTAAACGTAAAATAGTCTTAGGGAGTTTGTAACACCATTTCACATTAAAATGTTTTAGCGTGGTTTTAGGAAAAAAAATCTTTCATAATCGTAATTTGCTAAAAATATATTGTAAGTAAAATCAAAATTAGTTTGCAGTAAGAGACATTGAGACAACATCTACAGCAATCGTGTTATAATTTCATCTCAATTATATTCAGGTAACCGAAATGTACAGGTAAGTCTCCCACAAGATGGTCTAGATGATTTGGTTAAAAGTGAACGAGTGAGTGAACTGATAATATTTGTCTACTTGATATGTTAGTTTGTAACCAATAGATTGTTAGAATCACGAATACGCGAACGCTAGTACAAAAAAATATTCTAACGGTATATGAACTATGGCAATACACTGACTCCTCGACACTCAAGTTGCGTGGCGAGCTAAGATGTAAACCTTGTCGGGAGAGAAAGCGTATATAAGAACGTATACAAGAGGTTACCTCGTTTTAACTTAAGCTTAACGTTAGCTCCAGCAGAGAATGAATTGTTGAATGTAATTTGCGTCAAGTAAAAATTATAGTACAGTGATAATGATTTAAAATCAACTAGATGAGATTGTTAAAAAAACCGATTATTTTGAATAAGATAAGTACATGATAAAAGTCCTTGCACTTATATGTTATTGAAAGTAAAAAAGAAGTAAATGTAAAATAACCACAGAATGTCCTACGATAGTTTCAAAACTTGTCTTACTATGTATCTACCATTTTATTGTATTTTGTGAATGTCAATAATATTTTCTTAGAATACAGATATTTTAAAATACCTTTGTCATCTTTGTCATCATCGTCAAACAATGGTTGCAGGAAAATCAGTTTTATTTTATGAATAAAATATTTGTGAGATCTTTTAAATAACGAAATTGAATTAATTAAAAATACTTAATCAAATTCATTTTATTCGTAGTGAATTTTATCTTTCTGCGAATTAATGAAAAGTAAAAAATGATGAATGATTGCGAATGGACGAATCTATCGAGGAAAAACACATGCACGTCACAACATTTTATTGGACAAAAGATGAAAATTTAAAATCTGTATTTCAGTTGTAAAATAATCTGTTTTAATTTAATTATTTTGAAGGCAGCGTTGTTTGAACAGATATAAATATGTTATTTCCGTTTCAAAGCGGAATTTGCGAATTTTCAACGCCGCTTTATTAAATTATGTAACTTAATCAGATTTCTATAAACCGATTACGTATTATTAAACAAGTGTACGTAACAACACTTTATAACACTTTTTATTTAGTTATTTCAATTATATATATTTATTAAAAATAAATTCACTTTAAAGTTTTTAAATCCTGAAAACACTATTAACTTCTTTTGAAAACAATAATAAAGTATCTCCATACTCCTAAAGTTCCTACACTATCTACTAAAGTACTTTTTTCTGAAGAAGGGTTTTGGTGTGACTAATGACTTTTTCAGTTGTATGATAAAGAGCTCCACATTTATATAGCTTCACGACGCTATTGTACTGAACGCCGTTCTGGGTACGGAGTTGTAGTTTTTTTTTTTTCTGAAGACACGTTGTCTATTTCGTGCGCCTGCACGTAAGGCACACAATAAGTTGTAGACGAACAGTTTTCATCGTGATAAATAATAAACACTCTTGTACAAGTTGAGACTACATATTTGGTACGAAACACATTTATTTACGTCGCAATTTATTTACGAAGCAGCTATTTTTTCATAATATTGAGTTGTCTCAATTCTGCAAGAATGTGTGACAACAGTCATTAATCATATTAATTACAAATAATCACGTGAAATGTAAGACAAGCTGTCAATATTCATTGACTTACAAAATAAGTGTATTTATCGGACACGAGTGACATTATAAAAAATACTTATTTTAAAAATTCAAAAGAATTAGATTAGTTGCTATGATATGTAAATGTAACGATAAAATTAATTGTAGTAGATCAAATTATTGAACGCAATATAAAATAGCAATACATAGAATACCGAGAATAGAAACAAGAAGAAATAAGAAAATATGTTAACTTTTCTAAAGTAAAATAATGAATTTTTAAAATAATGGTATTGTTTACATTAACGAACTAAATATTAACAGAAATATATTACAATACTTATAAACAAAAATTGTCTATTTATATTCCATCATACGTCAAAGTTTACTATTAACAGTGACTAAAAAGAAAACATAATAATACGTATTCTGCGTGCGATAATACACTTGACGCGATTTTCGTGTTTCTAAAAATAGACACGGTCCTAACGCAAGGGCGTAGCTCTCTACCGCGCAGGGCAGCCCCTGGAACTGCCATCTCGAGGGATTTTTGTACTTATAGTTATCAAGATGCGGTCCAAAATTCTACGGATCGGATATTGAAGAAGCATGTCAGCTCTTTCAACTTCATGCGTCCCTCGTCAATGATTGTAAGATGAAAAAGTTTATTTTATATTTTTAAATCTAAAAACATTTACTGGTTATTGTTCAGAAGAAAATAAAAGGTTCAACTGTTTTACAGATGGCTGCACGTTTTGCGCAACTCGGATGAGCATAATACGCTAACGTAGTTATTTTAATCGATCCTTTACCCAATGCTACGCGGGCCGTGTGAACATTCGGGGGTTCGGGACATACAATTGAAAGCGAATCTAAAGGACTTTTACATAATATTTAATCGTTTTAAATGAAACTTAGAAAAGTTGTTTCAAATTTTAACATTTTAATAAATTGATTTATTTAAATTTTATCAAATAACAAAGTATTAAAAATATTGTCATAAAGTATAAAAATCGTATGTTATTTAGCTAAAAACAAATCGCTTAAAGTTGTCTGTATGAAATTATATAAAATATAATGTTAAAAAGTAATACGACCGTAGACAAGAAAAGTAACGTGGAGGAATTCCATACTAAATACGCGTAGACCTAATAGCGTAAAGTGCTTTCAAAGAAACACTACTTTAGTAACATAAAGCGCATCGTTTCTTTCACTTATTTCTTTTTACCCTGTTTTTAGGAGTCTAAATGTGACGTTAAATATCCTAATCGCTTTTCTTAATAATCGACCCGCCAAATGCAAGAAGAATTTTCGAAAATTGATTCATGAAATTAGTGTCTTCAAAAAAAATGGATAAGCAATTAACACCAACTTCTTTTCGTTTCGATTCTTCGTAGAAATAATAAAATAAATGTATAATTATTATATTAAATAAGTGTTACGGTGTAACATATAGAAATATCAGTGAAATTTAATCCCATGTTTGAGCATTACCGCCCGCCTTCGAACCTATTCACTTGGCGCGATCGCTTGAAAATCTCATACATTTTTAATGATAAATTCGATGCTTGTATTAATAATTCATTCTCACTTTATTTGTCTTCAATGCTTATATTAAATGAAAGACAAATAATATATCTACATACGCTGTATATTTAGTTTTTAATTAAAAGAATGGTTTACTACAATATGTGTCAAATCAAAGGATGGCTAAGATCAAAGTTGATGCGGAAGTAGGCAAACTCTATTGGAGAATGAGATAAAAACATGCCTCTCTTAATTAACGATTTCCGAAATGTCCATCTTCACAAGAGCAATTGTTGACGTGAATATATATTCTGTATTAAAGATTAAATGGTATGCTGTGCTAGTCGTATTAATATAATTAATCCTCACCTTGCATCTAAAGTTTTAAGAATTTTCAGAAAAGTCTTATCTCTTTCATAATATCACATTAAAACTCCTTCGAATGTTGTCATCTTCAACGCTATTATTTTTTTCTTGTTAATGTATCTTAAATTAATTGAGACTCTAAATATTTCTTTAACACAAGTCGAAATGTTAAAACAATTATATCGCAAAACCCCGTCAGTTTCATTTCAGAGATTTTCAAATAAAATACAAATGCCGATAAAAATCTTAGCAACAATATTGACTTTTAAATAAAACATGTAAACGATTGAAAGGCGAACGATTGAAATAAACAGTTAAACAATTAGTTGTTTGCGATTCTCCTTGTTCCGCCAAAGGCTATTCGAGCATTGCTATGAGCAAATACGAAAGCAGTCGACCACAAGTGTAGTTACAAATTGTACGAGATATAATCCTCTTTTAAGTATTACTGATATAATGTTATGTTTTCATTAATTAAGTTTAATTTGTCAGAAATGTGTACGTGATGCCTAAAATTATTCGTAACATTGATAAATGATTTTTTTCGCAGTTTTTAAAGACTTCCTCAAATAGGGTAATAAATATTGTCATGGTAATGAAATTTTATAGCAACAAATGTTCAAGGGGTTCTATATAGGCCTCCATTGCGACCAACCTTTACAATTGGTTCTGGTAAATCTCTATTTACTAGAGAGTAGGATAGTTATTCCGTGAGTAGCAACTATGGACTAGTTAGGCATGCAATTAAACTAAGAGAATTACGCACGTACGGCCTTCTGTTAGTATACGTAACCTAAAACTAACCTATGTACGTACAGGTCTTATATAAACATACATAGTAGATTTAGTACTAAACTAAAGTACTCTGGCATTTCCAAGACCGCTTACTGTATTTGCACATTTCAATGGTCAATATTGTTCTTGGTAATAGCGCATTGGTAATGAATGCTTAAACGGAATAATGAACTTATATCATACGTAGGTAATTTCAGTGCAGTCTTAAGTCAACAATTCAGTTTTGATGCTAACTATTGTTCCATATTTGAAAAGCTATAATAGATATAAATGTAGGATACAATCGGGGAATCAAAAATACACTAAATATGGTGAAACTAGTCCTAGGTGTTTTAAAAATAGTTGGCAAGATTTTCCAGAAATAAAAAACAATTTGCAATACATTTCCAATTCTTCTTTTTGAGTCGCCTCATAAATATTGTTAAATAATCAACATAAAATTAGATGTGAAAGAATTCCTATCTAAATTCAGCACAATTCAAAAATGATTATTGGTACTTGTATCAATTAATTTTATGCCATATGATTCCTAAAGAATGATTTGAAAATAAATCAACAACAAATTAATTTTAAAAGAAAACTTCCTAGTTTTATTTGAGATAATCAGAGTTTTAAACGGAATAGTCCAAATTTCCTATCAGAATAATGAATTAAATTATTTTCAGTTAACGTTTCGCAATCAAATGCCAATGTTAGGTTAAATATTTTAGTGCATTTAAATTTCGTATGAGCATATTCCAAACATCTAGTTTAATTGGAGCTAAACGTGCGAGGCTCCTCGATTATTTCAGACGATTCAAGCAATTTTCACGTTCTATCAAACGTAGACCGAAAGATATATACATGTACTTGTATAGTGAAATTCCATTTTAGATTTGGGTGTAGATAATAAATGAAAATGATCTAAAACTCATATAGTTCTAAAAGTAATAATGAGTATTAATGAATAAATATTCCTATTTTGTTAGATAAAAATATATCTCACGCCTGTATTCCCCGAAGGGGTAGGTAGAAGTGCAACTAGTGCACACAAATTTCGCCGTATGTTTTTTCTATCCCATTATGTGATAGGTGGAGAGCCTATCGCCATATCGGGCACAAATTCCAAACTCTGGGCTGATATCGAGTAGAAAAAACCCAAATATCATTTTTTCTTCCCAACTGCATCTGATATATACGAGTGTTGAGGTAGCAGTTTTGAATATTGGTATACAAATTTATATTTGTCGTTGTGAACTTTAGAAATGTAAAATTCACAGTGAAACAAAGCACTTTCAAACTAAACGCAAACTCATTGTCTGTCTATTTCACGCAAATGTTTATTCCGGCTGGGAATTTCACTGAGGTCCGGCTACTATAAGTGTACTATTTTACATGTATGTCGAATTTTAATATAACTAGTATACTACACAAAAAGTATGCAGATTAATATTAAAATATAAAACACACACAAAGTGCTGATGTGATCTGATGACAGGCCATACTCGAAGCGTTAATAGCCTATGGTGTAGGATATGTACCGTGTTATGTATAGGGATCAATGAGAAGCTTACTATTATCGTTTAGACCAGACTCTTTATTCCCAGACGCAGTCACATTGACAGCCAAACTGTTTCTAACTGCGCTTTACTAACATAGTCGTTCAATAAAAAATCAACTATTGTCGTGAACTACGCACAGGACAAAGCTTTGTTGTTGTATGATAATTAAATGAAATACTAGTAAATTATTTCACGATATCAAAAAAAGAAAACGGTCTGTAGTTCGGTAGATAATATAAAAATATTTATTTTTAGAAGTGCCATATATTTGGTGGTCACTTTAAAGTATACGATTATTATCGACATTTCCCTAGGTAGCGTGCAGGTGGAACTTTAAAAATGTAATCTTGCAGCATAATTCTAAAAAGACGACATGGAATCACTTGTCTAGACAGCGTTCTCCGAGGAAAGAATTTAAAACAATGACTTGAATTCATTGTGAAGTCTACTAAATTCATCTTGAAAAATTATTGCTTGTAGATCGATTTAGTCGAACTAAGAAAAAAAATAAGTCTAAAAAACTAAAGTTTTTAATATGCACATTAAATCTATTGTAGGTATATATTGTTGTATGTTGCTATCATTTCTAACAAAAAATATGTCAACATCTTCGTCGACTTCACTATTTATACGTCAAGATTTTATAATGGACGTACTAGTTGCACCTCTGCCTACCCCTACAAAGAATACAAGCGTAAGGTATGTTTTAAAATCGTCTAATGTATCAAGAGAAATATCGTTATATTTATTTTTTTACCACTCCTAAAAAGTTAAAAGTAAACTAATACACGAATAACACCAAACGTTAATAAATGTAACCCATTTTGAGAAAATCAGTTAAACGTATAATCGGTAATAATTGTCTACACAGTTCTCATATTACACTTGAGAGCACTTAGCAAATCGATTAACTAATAAGTGACGTTCATAACGTCAAACTGTCCATTAATATCTCTAGAATGTTTGTAATCAGCCACCGTACTGAGAACATTGACGTGAAGAGCTGTGTTTGATAATAGTAACCAAATATCTGTATATTCCCCAGGTGTTCTAAGCCGATTAGAAGGTGAGGAATGCAAACATGATATGTGCAGAACTTGCAAGTAACACGTTATGGAGTCGTGAAAATACAGTGTAACCAATAATTTAGTAAAATAAAAAATTCAAACTAAATTGTGATTTCGTGCGAGATAATTTCCA
>JAABKM020000025.1:5848172-5862058 GCA_016277805.2 Papilio aristodemus | reverse complement strand
ATGGCGAAATGTGGGTGTACTAGTTGCACCTCTGCCTACCCCTTCGGGGAATACAGGCGTGAGATATGTTTTTTTTTAACATGAGATTTTAGTGATTTTAAACTTTAGGAGATTTTAGTGATTTTAAAGTTTGGTAACAGTAAATTGCATCATCATAACAGTGTTCAAAAATTTGGTTACAAGTAATGATCGACTTACTTTTTTGTAACCGCCGATTTAAATTTTGAAGCAGTGTTCAAGTATATTTTATACGTGAAATCATTTTTGTTGATGTAAGGTGTTTTTTTTTTAGTTTGAAATTTGTCTAAATTTTAGTCGTTTTACTCGAGCTATTCAACAAACGAATATTCAAAATAACTATTAATTACATATAAGTGTAACAATTAAATAATGTCTTGCGATATCTAGCAAATCTACGTTTGTAATAACTTCGAGTGAGGCGGAGCGAATCAGGGTGGAGTGTACACCGAGCAGGCGGAGTCGTACTTGTTAAAGCTAAACATCTCTATTGGCTGCCTTAAATTGATACGATTGTACATATGCATCTACTATTTATAATATCAATGATCAAATTATTGCACTAAAATCATAGTTTCCATTGATTTTTATAACTAAAATACGGTATATCGCTGGTTAGTGTGGACACCTACCACGTAAAGACAATAAAAGGATGCGTTAGACATTTGACGAGCATTCTAGTTACATATTTTTTTCAAACATTTGATGTAATTTTATAAGATAGTCTGCCACTTATAAAATATCTTAGATCGGATGAATTGCAGAAATGTTGCGTGGCCTTAGAAGAATAATTTTTAAAGAAAATTGGTTCTATAGTAAGAGAGAAGATTAGAATTCCGCCATCTTATTCATAAAATTAAATCAAGAAGTGCAAAGTAGTTTCGATAAATTTGTGTTACATCCCGGTCGATCCGACCCATTCACAATATAACCGAGGTCAAAATAATTTAAGAATAAAAGAACAATACACAATATGTTAAGTATAACGAACATTAAATGGTGAAAAGTAAACAAAATATTCACCAGTGCTGTTTAAAACGTTTTAATGTTAAGCTACGAAATGCTACGAACCGCTACGAAATAAGTTGCAGCGCTCGAAATTACAATTGTACTGTAATTCAACACCATATTATACGAAGAATATGCTTTTACTAATTTTATAAAGTCCAAGAAATAATTATTTATTGTTGTTTGTTTTCGATCAGCTAAAACTTTACTGCAACTTTTTTTTTCTGACAGTTCTTCCAACTAAAGTATTTAACTATAGTTATAAAAAATCAGATTAAATACTGTGCTAAACATTAAAAGATGTACCTAATCAAAACACATAATCTTGTTATTACGCTTAGATTATATCCGTGAAAAACAGAATTATCTCCTGATTTCTTACTGCACAGAACAGTCTAATATAAATCTTAAAGTACTCATAAAAACGCAGTGAAAATCCAACAACGGGCACAGATATTAAAATTTCGCCGTTTCAATACTAGGAAGGGAAGAGGGTTTGGGCGTTGGGTAACGCCCAAATCTACTTCTATTTCCTATTTGCAACGCGTCTGCATTCCATCCGTTGTTGCGGCAGTAATTCGATAACGTCATCGACCTATTTTCTTGTTTATACTATTACAGATAAAAGTGGTAATTTAAATAAAATGTTCGCATATTGCTAGCATAATGTTTTTGAATAAAAGAAACATATTCCGGGCCTGTATTCTCCGAAAGGGTAGGCAGTGCAAGCGAACCCGAGACCCCAGCGTTAAAGCTGTACCCTATACGTAATACATGATATGCGCCACCCAGACAGTTTTTGAATATCTATACGCAAAGTTCCAGTGTTTTATATATCTAAAGACTCACGTACCGTTTCGCTATTCTAGTCCTGACTACCAGAAGCAAACACCGTCAAACTTTAATAGTCTGTTAGTTTTAGTAAATAGTGCAACACACTAACAATATGTGCAAGTTTTAATAGTTTGGAATAGTTGAGAACATTTCAAGTGACTTTATCAAGCAAATATTAAATGTTAGAAGTGGTGGTGTCATGCAAAATATATTATTATGTTCAACATTTCATGATAAGATTGTTAGGACTAAAGTTATTTTCAGAAAATCTTTTCGAAAAAAAAAGTTAAGTTAAGTAACTACCTGTATTCGCTGTAAATGTTCGTAAATGCTTATAAATATTTTAATTTGAAATAATAATTGGCTTACATGGCTTTTTGAGTGTTGCAGCCGTTATTAATTTACCTTAATTATTAGGTATCAAATACTCGTACCACAGGCAGAGTGCAATTGCTTTGGGCAATTTATGTGGATAAATTTTAAAGATTTATGATGTATCAGGCCAAGCTCTCAAAGATCAATATGAATCCAAAGATAGATAAAATTTTCGAAATCTGAGTTCTATTCGGAGATTTTATCCCGAAGCTATCAGGTTATCTATTTTAGTCGCAGCAGCAAGCCGTTGAAGCCACTTCAGATCATAACCCTACCGCAATCTTTTTTATGGCTCTCGAGGCACCTTATTTGAGATTTCGTACTTTAACTATCTCACGGTAATATCGCGCCAGCGGGGAAACTACTTTAGCTATTAATCAAATGGAAATAAATAAAAATAACTTAACATATTTATAAAACACTAGTCTAATTAAATTGAAATCAAATATTATTTGTGATACTATTCGCGTATTTAATTAACCTTATTTTTGAGGACTTTTTGTCAATGCTTAATTATACTTGGTTATGGTAGCAAAATGCTATTTTACAATTAAATGTCAGATTTAGGTTTGATTTTGGAGAATGTTCGATGCTGATTATTGTATGTCATTTTGTGGTGGACTACGTCTTGCAGTAAATTTAAAAAACAATGATTTTTTTAATTTAATAAAATAATCTATATTTATAAAGGACGAATATTTTTTGTTTTAAATATAGCATTCAGGACATTTAATGGATACAGTTGTATCTTATCCTGTAGCGTACTTGTAGTATTCGTAGGGCTACGATACGAATTTAAGGTTTTTGCGTAATTTGATAAAATATTAATTTATATGTGAATATAGATATTTTTTAGACATTATATTATAGATTTTATAATAGTAAATGAGGAATTGTTATGAATGTATTTTGATAAAATAGGGGCTTTCATAAAAAAAAAAACACAAATTTGAACAAATATAAATTTATTAACTTATCATAGTAGCTGAATTTGACTTGAAATACTTTCTTTAATAATAAAACATAACACTTTTATCAAGTAGTACCTCAATATTTTCAAATAAAATCCATAAAAATACGATTTTGGAAACATGTTGAGTGATTTTTTTTGTAAAGAAAAACAAAGAACTACAAGTATTGTATTCAGTGACGTTAGTATTATTTTTAATTCAATACTCTTATTTGAGGCAAATATTTGTGTGAATTCTTCGAACATGGTATACACAAATAACTCGTTTTCCTTCCGTAAAAATGATATTTGCAAATAGATAAAATTAATTGTATAACTATTTTAAAGTTCGTAATTGTAACACAAACTAAAGAGATATCATGGGTTCAAAATGCACGTTGAGACGTTTTTATTACAACTCTATAAGGAGAAAGAAATAACTTTATATTAAATATTTTTTTTTTAATTTTAAAATTGTGTTTAAATTTATGATTCAGACTTTTATTTCAGAGATAAACCTACTATATATACTCGTAGCACTGCCTGTGCAAAAAAAAGCAGCAGAATTTAATTTGGAAGGCTAATTGAAATATTTCTATATACGTCGTAAAATAATATTTACATTATTTTTATTAAATAAAACAAATGAAAATGTGAACGTATTTATATTTTAAAGATCATTTTAAGGGATTGAAATATCTTAAAAGTGTAAAAAAATGGAAAGAGAATTAATTACCAAAAGTTAAAAAGGAAAAACGAAAAATAAAATTGCATAGGAGAAAAAAAATACACAAGAATATTAAATTCCGATTTAATAAAAAAAAATTACGGCAGTAAAAAATAACGTCCTATATTAAATTTTAATTGTACAAAAATAATATCACCTGGAGTTAAAGTTAAACAATTTCTAAATATTTTTAACATAACATTTTGTAGCAAATTGTTCGTGTTAGAATGTATTCACTATTACATTTCAAAAATAAGCTTTCTTATAATATACTTTTTATTTCGCAACGTCTTAAAAATAATACGAAAGAACGTAGTATACTATACACTACGCCTATTTCAGCGAACGTATTCACCCCAAATATTTGTCAAATCGATAAAATCAGGTCCACATTCACGCACCGTACGTACATTTGTGTAAAGAAATTTGGTAAGCCGCTAAAGCTTGCGCTTATAAAAAAAACTAGTTACTATATCGCGTATAATAAGTAAAATGACAATTTTTAATTTGAAATGTAAGTAAAAATACTTAAAATCAAACTATTTCATTTCAAGCACGAACGAAAATTTACGTACGTAATTACGACGACGTGTACGTAAATAAAGGGGAAAGAATAAAAATATTACTATTTTCTATTAAAAGATTGTTAAAAATTCAAAATCAAATAAACTTTCAGTTATTAAAAGTTTAAAAAAATAAAAATTTTGATGTAAACAAAACTTTTTGATAGTTTTAAAGTCGTTTTAAACCCGTTAAATCCACTTTATTCCTTTTAAATTAGTATTGTTCTTACTTAAAACATTATTTTAAACACTTTTAATAAAAAAAATGTTTAAAAAAGTCGTAAAATAAAGTTTTATAAAAGTTTTAAAACTTTTTTAATTTATGTTTTTAGGTTGTAGCTTGCATGGGAATTGGTCGTATGTGGTAGGGGTGGTACTTACGCGACATGGTTGAGTTGCGGGAGGAAGGCGGCCGCGAAGGCGAGCAGAAGCGGCACGCCGCTCATGGCACGAACGGTGAGCACATTGAGGCGCGTGCCTCGGCTTCGTCGCCGCCGGTGTCGCACGGCGGACTGCCGACAGACTTCGGGCCTGCGTCGCGCGCCGTTGCCCCTCACATCGATCGCAGCGTGACCCGGCCGACACCGCCTGTCGCTCCTCCTATCGACCAACGCGCCGCCGCAGCCGATGCGACGATACTCGACTAATAATTACGACGCGGACTATTCAAATTAAAACTTTATACATGCGCGCGATCCTCACTTTTGGACTCCTCGGACAGGATAAATCACTTGGGTTCAAAACGGGTCAGAACAAAACATGCTTTAAGCTTTGTTTACGAAGTCAATAAAAGTTTTGGTTCTACTATCGGAAACTTTTTTAGAGTTTATGCAGAGTTTAATTTATTAATATATTCTTTGAAAACGTAATTATTTTCATTCTTATAATACTTAGCAAAGAACTATTTGAGAATATATCACTTTTCTAATACAACAAGTTGTCAACTAAACTTTTTTTCGTGCCGCAAGTGTTACAAAGTATTGATAAAATGTTTTTATTGATTGACTTTGGTTTTAATTGATTGTATATTTATAATATACTGTTTTACTAGCTTCAATAACCTTTAATTTTTGTTTTCAGGACGAAGTAAATAAAGCGCAACTTTACGGCCTGAAGTGCGCATGCGTACAAATCACGTAGACACTTTTCCTTATTACCCTTATTAGTTTTATCTAAAATACATTTCAAAACTATTTAAATGCTATTAAATGCATTTATATACTATAAAAATTTTAAGCAATACCTTAATTTTCATGGACGAAATAAACATGTAACTTTTCACGACAGTTTAAAAAGTTTACATTTCGTTATATAAAATACATTTAAAAAAACAATTGGGGTTAAGAGTTTCATTTAAAAAGACGGAAAAATAAAAATGATATGGTTGTTGATACTTTTTTTATTAAAGAAACATGAAAAAGTTTGGTTTTGGAATACATGTATGTGCAAATAAATATTTTTGTAAAACAAGCATTATTTCCTTAATATCTTGTGATTCAAATTTATGATTAGTAACGGAGCTTGTAATTATTTTTCGTGTTCTGAAATGAACTTCGTCACGTATATGACGTAATGTAAAAAAAACTCAAGCGAATATCGTTAATAAACTTCTACACTTTCCACTTAGCAAAGTAAAAATATATAAAAGTGTAAAACTCTAAAATATCTAGTAACCAAATTCAACGAATGAATTTCACCTATTTTTTGTTCGTTTTAAATCGTATCAATTGCGTTCGGAATTGACCAACGCTTTCGGGCTTATAAAATTTTATCGGTTAAGCTTCACACTACCTCGGTTATAAAAAAAGTGACGAGCGTTGAAAAAATTTGACACCAAAAGCCGGTTTCGGAACTTTTGAAAATAACATTTTTACAGAATTGAATTTTTTTTACGTGATATCCGTAAAACATTTTATGAATACTTGCTTTTATGCAACCGGTGACAAGCGTCGTGTTAAACCTGTCTCTGTAAGTGTCGTCGATCGTTATTCCTTTTGTGGGTTCTGGACAAGGCTATGTTTGCTTAATTGCACTCTCGTCGGTGCACTGTGTGCTGAGAGGGCACTTCACCTTTGACAGCGGCGGGGCTGTGTGCCGAACAACACGAATAGTGGCAGTTACAACTCGAAGAGATGCTATGAATAAACATCAATTTTGAATTTGGAAACTTAACGTTATATTATAGTATTACTTTAAAACACTTGTAAATTACTTATACTTTAGTACCGTTAGTTAAATTAGCGGCTCATGGGAATTAAGTGTCTTACAGATATAAACTTGCCTGCCTTTATTTAAGAAAATTTGCGACAAGGTGATAGAGCTTCCTGGACCACATTTATTAAAGCAAATGCACCAGTAAATAATAAAAGATACAGTTGTTGTTACTACGGTATAAGTCATGCGACTAACGATGCCGTTAAGGGGTAGTCAGAGCCTGTAATCAATGAAGATTTTTGAGTGACTTATATAATTTAACGCGTCCTTACTTCATTTGTAGAAAAATACTTTTTAATTTTTTTGTTAACTGTCCTATTGTTAACTTGTCTATATATTACAAACTAATTGACAACCTTTATTCACTTGATGGTTTATTTCGTTAGAACAGAATATTTCAATAGTATTTTTTTCCTGTCGATAAACAATTACGTGACAAAGCAGTTTCCACGAGGATAAAATAGCCTACACTATTCCCAACTATAATCTAGCTCTGTGCAAAATTAAAGCCTGATCCGTTAAGCCGTTTTTATGTAAAAGAGTAACAAAAATCCAAACTTTCGCGTATAATATTAGGACGAGTAATCGTCACCAATCATAGTTCTACTTTGAACCTGTAACACCCGACACCTTTATGGAAACGTCCTTTAGTAAATCAATTTAGTAACTCATGCATGTGTCTTTGTGCGTATCAAATAATTCCGTTGATTTATTTTCATTAACTTATATATTTTGAGTTAATGAATTCAGATTCAGAAGTGTCGTATTATTATAGATTTATTACTATTACAAACTAAATTACCTAAATTGCCTTAAGAGAAATATTAATAAAAATATAATTGTCAACTTTATTAATAAGTTTTATATAAGGTACACTTAATATATTTAGCAGTTTAAATTATAGATTTATATAGCCGTATTATATATGTTTCGC
Source organism: Papilio aristodemus (assembly GCA_016277805.2). Lineage (NCBI taxonomy): Eukaryota > Metazoa > Arthropoda > Insecta > Lepidoptera > Papilionidae > Papilio > Papilio aristodemus. The sequence goes on along the minus strand of JAABKM020000025.1, from coordinate 5,854,436 downwards.
AAGGGTTTATTTTAAAAAAAATACGAGCATAGTTTTTCGTGTTAAACCATGCAAGAGGGAATCTTGGAAATTCATATTCGTAGTTCTAGTAGTCACAGCGGTTTCGGTTTATTTTTTATTTACGTATTTGCCAAAATTCTTATTTAATATATATTCTTTCAAGAACTTTTTTTAATAATATTTTATTTTATTGTAATTAGTTAATTTAGCGGTAATGTGACGGCAGATTTTTTCTGCTATATTATTAAATGCCCAATTTAAATGTCTATAATCTTCGAGGCAAATCTAGGTTAACCGGCCCATCATGCAAACGAAAAGTACTCTTCACTGTCAAGAGACATCTTTCATCGAGTACCCAATTATAATTCAACTTATCAAAATCACTATAATATCGAAACGTTTTTTTATACTATGAGCTAAACCTAAGCTTGCTTTTGCTTTATGTCTGTCTAATGTTACTTATTATATGAATATTAAGTATGCCACCGAACATAACATTACTGAAAAAAGACATTATTTAATAATTAATTTACTACGGGTTACTATAGAAAAATATTTTTGATAAATACATGATAATAGTGTTAAGTTTTTTTTTAAACTTTTTTGTGTTTAATAGATATTTAATACTATGCAAGGGCTACAAGGAACCAAAAAGTTATGTTTGTTTTGATTTATGTTGGGGGTCTATGTTCAGTAGTAGAAATTTTTTTTAGCCGATAATATTAGTTGTGAGTGCACCAAGTTGCAACTCTGCCTACCCATTCGGGGAATACAGACGTGAAGCATGTTTTTATTTTAATATTGGTTAGCAGTAGATATTCGGAACTTACTTCAAGAAACAAAGTAGATACTAATTTTGTTTTGGATGAATTGGAAATATTTGAAAATTTCAAACAAAATAATAGCTTTTCCTTAGTCGATATTTTTAAGTAAGCAATAAATTAATATCATGTAAATAACGAAACAAAAAAACAGTAAACTACTAAGCAAAGGCCACTGTCTCCCCGATTTGCATGGAAATATCGTTGTTCATAGCTGTTACTAACTTTATGAGACACATTTTCTTCATAAATACACATTTAAAACCATTTATATTTTTATACTGTAACCGGAATTTATTTTTAAAGATGTAGTCCACTTACGTAAGCTTTGCTTGTTCTAGGCTTTTTTTTATCACCGAGACTCATTACGATTCTATCCATTTCGATTTAAAACTGGCCATAATTTTGAAATTATGCACGAAAAATCATAAGCAGTGTTGGCGCTCTTCACGTTAATAATTTAAGTAGTTTTTTTTTAGTTTTTAAGAATAGGAGACTTTTTACGGCATTAGGGAGCAATCGTGCAGCAGGACGCCTTATAAAACACATAAATCATTCCCAGTGCAGTGCAATCAAGGTATGGGCAGAGATGCAACTAGTGTACATATTTTTCACCGTTTTCGTCCCGTCATGTGGTATCATTAACAAATCAGCTAGCCTATTATTTCCATGTCCGGTATAAATTTCAAACTCCAGGCTTATATGAAATTAAAAAAAAACTAATATAATTTTGCCGACCCGAGATTTGATTCCAAGTCCACAACAATGCAGCTTCACTGTCGCCTCCTGTAAATAAATACCGACGCCGTGGGCAACATCAAAAACATCAACAACAAATTTATTTGTAAGCTTTAGAACACCGTGGCGTACAACCGAGTCGGAAATGTGATAGTAATAATGCTTTTTTTTATAAGATAGGAGGACAAACGAGCAACAGCATACGCGAAAGCTATTTTGCTAAAAGCTTTTACTCTTATTGTAGTGAATTAATTTTCAAATTACAAGATTAGATGCAATAATGTTAAAGTTTCGTTGAAATATGTTACAAACAAATTCTAAATCACGATAGCTGCATAAAAGCATGTTGGATGTAGTGACTGACCTTAAAATTTATATTATTCCATATCGTGCTTGAAAAGTTATCTCCAACAAAATCATTCAAGCTTTACTTAGTCATCTTTTTGATAGCGAAGGAACAAACATCCTACACTTACCACACTCAGATGTATGTAGTCAATTAAAATAAAAAGTAATTAAACAAAAATGAACGATAAAAATGCATAAAACTGTTACATTGATGTGTTTTAATTAATATTTTAACAAATTCTTGGTTAAGTAAAAAAATATATATCATTTTTTTTAAATGAAATAATTTACTTTTTTTTAAATCATATATCCAGCTCAATTTTATTTATTTCTTGAAAAAAAAATGTCAAGCAACATTGACATCATAATCAAAATAGTAATAAATCGCTTAGATATAGAAGGAGGCGGTGAATAGTTTGCGGATATCCACTAGTCAATCAATATGCGATAGTATGTTACCGCAGGAATTGCAAGCACTCAAGTCACGCGCGTTGTGTAATGGTATGAATCGTATTAATTCCACCTGTATTTCGTAGACATTATGCAGTATTATGATATATTTATTATAGATCATGTATGCTGTATAAAATTATACTTTATTGTGAATTATAGTTTATATATTTGTTTTCCACATTTACACATACTTAAATAATTATCTGATAGTTATTTTCCTTCTAAGTGTACACATATAACTGTGGCAGGATGTCCTGTTCTCACATAAGGTATATTTTTCAAATAAATAATCATGTTCACTGATTGCACCTCTGTCTACCCCATCGAAGAACACAGGTATGAGGTATTTTTTATAAACAATTAAAACTCAAAATCACTTCACGAGTTTTTATCGTATACTTTACTATAATTACATTTTAAAAACCTATAACGTTTTAGAACTTGAATTGATCGTGCTCTGTTATAAATTGAAGCAAAATGAATGAACTTCTCTGTATGCATAGTTAGCTTTGTTCCTGTGCTCTCTGTAGCTTTTGCTTCCTTTAAAAAATACTAACATAACGAGCTTTCAAAACGTGAAAGGCACGTCATTAACCAGTAGAAATAAAAGTATGTCTTTCAGTGCACACCTTTATGTTATTATCAACAATGTTATTGTTTAGTAGATGAATATTTAATAGAGAAAATTATTTTGTTATTAATTCTGTAATTACTATGGCTTTGTTCAATTATTTTGTTTTAGTATTTGAGGATATGCAGAAAAAAAAGTTGAAGTACAAAACAAAATTTAATACGTGAACATGTTATTAATATTGAGATACAAAAGGACACGATATTTCTATACTGTCGACTTCAATTACTTCTTCTTGCAGATTATAAGCAATGCTAACTAATGTAGACGAGTAGTCACAATTCATGTTATTATTTGTAGATGTTTAATATTAACGGTGTAGTTTGAATGTTAAGAGTATTTTAGGATTTAAATTTAATGAAAATGTTTGAATAAAGTAAAGCTTTATTCAGATATGTTTAAAATTAACTTACATTTGTAAGTACAAATGTTGTACAATTAAATGCTTTGAATTTGAATAGTTTCTAACTTGAACAATACTCCGGCGTTAACAAAATTATAAAGGCAACTATTTTGTAATTACTAGATTTTATATTTTAAAGGAATAAATATGAATGATTTTATAAAATCGAACTTCTATATTCTATATTAATATTATAATATAAGAATAATTCATCAGAGCAATTTTTTATCTATGGTATATCGAGTATTAGGTTTGGTCCGATAACTATAGTAACAAATGTAATAAATAATTTTGAAATACATAAACTTTACCCGACGCCGATTTCGAATCCAAGACCTTATCAACAATAACTCATAAATATTCCTCAGGAAAACAAAACAAAATAAACACCGCACGGAATGTAAAATGAAAGTCTTTTATCTTTGAATTTGCACTATTAAAATTTCTAAGTCACATCCCTTGCCAGCACGTCAGGCTGAGAATGTCTACTTAGTAAATAATTTCTCTTTTCACAACGACGGCATTGCACGTGCCAGATTTTTTTGTGCTCAAGTAAAGGTGACAAATGAGAACCGGTCCACTTGCACTAGAAATGTGTTTATTAAAGAAAAATCTACTTTAAGGACTTAAGAAGTTAAGACCTTTATTTTGGCAAAACTGCTTTTTAATGGATGATTTATTTATGGTGTCATTTAAAAATCCGTTGGCCGAAATCGTATAGAATTTAACATCGAAATATATATAAACCAATGCATGAACTCTATTATTTCACCTAATACTAGAGATGAGATTATCTAAGATTAAATTCACTTATTCTTCTTCACGACAATCACCGTCAGTATCTCCCACTATAATTCTAAGCAATTTTGTAATAATATTTTACAATAATTTTTTACAAGTATTTTATTTTTTTCTTGAAATAGTTTTCATATCACGATGTTTATTATAATAACGCACAAGTACATATTCACTCAACTTACAGTATAAATATAAAGTTATATTTATGTTCCATTACAGTAACTAATCGATTTTAAAATAATCTAACACTTGAAATTAATTGTATCAGATGCAGAATATCTGTGAGCATACTATATTGAAGCGGTATACCGCAGGACTAAGCTTCTGTAAATTGTACATTCCGTGTGTAATTCCGTCATCTGCGGTGAACCAGCAGCTATGAAATTCATAGAGTTTCGCGTCGCCAGATATTACGCACATCTCGGTCATTGCTAAGCGGTTGCTTCAAAACATTTTTCACTTCCAATTATTATATTTCAATAATATAATGACTTATTTCTGTTATATTATATTAATTTTAATACAAGTTGGCTTAGTTCGGCTTTTATATGCACACAGATTGGTCCGTAATTCTGGAATTCCCTTGATTTTGTGTTTATTTTTTGAGCGTTTGGTTGGTGTTCTATTAGGACTGTTTAATAAAAAGTCCCTAACATAGTTTACGATATGTTACAAAAATAATGTGGAAATATATTAATAATTGATTACTTATTTTATCAAATCACAAGTAAATGAATTAATCACGATCTTTGAATTTAAAAAGATGCTAATTAAATCAAGTACGTAGTATATAACTTTTGTACAGTCAAAGAAGTACAAATACTTCTTTGAAAAGTGTCAATTGACTAGAATTGCGTAGTAGCATTCTTGAGCATCAACTTATGCTACGAGCCTTATATCGCAGCGCAAAAGTTTATTTTATTGTATATCTATTATAGTTCATAACTTCTCTGTATCCCTTCCCTTCCTCAGTGTAACAATTCTTAGTATCATAAAGAGGTTTTTATATATACTTTTTATCAGTAAAATAAAAAAATGAGTGGTTTTTTATTTTACTTTTTTATTTTTCCTAATGTCAACTAATTTCTAAATTGTAAATTTTAACATATTAAGAAATATCAAATAATTTTTTTGTAAAAAATAGTCAATAATATTATATATTCGCGCGTTACATTCTTAGCTACGAAAATATCATTGAAAAGTATTTACAACTTAAATATGAGAGAATATTTTGACTGTATCATGATCACAAATGGAATATTAAATTAGTTCAATTTGTTGTTCCAATAAGTGAACTAGAAAATGCTCGATTGAATCAGGTAGATGAAAAATATTGTGTGTTTACTAAAAAGCTTATAGTCTCCTCCATGTCAGACAATTTGTTTATTCGTTATTTCATTCTTTGATCAAAGTATAGTTTGTAATAAAAAAAAACAACGTTGCAGCGACGAACACGAACCAGTATCCTAAAAATTATAATGTTTATAATTTCTTTATAACATATTACATAACATCTTTTTTATTTATTAAAAACGGTCACAAACGGTTTAAATTTATTCTGATAAACGAACAACGTATTAACGACAATGTAGTTTTTTTTAATTGCCGTTTTTATCTTTTGATGTTTGTTTGCCTTTTCTTTGCCTCTTTGTTTTGAATATTACTTGTTCACGTTATTTGCACTCTTATTTTATTCGCGCGACCTTTTCGACTCAGTCTGTTAAGGAGCTTAACTCCCTTTGTTGCCCGTTCCGCGCTTTTAAAGTTTTCGACTTGTTCAAATATAAACTACGACAAATAAATTTGTCTTTATTACAAAGAAACATTTATAGTTTATATCATGCTTAAAAACATTATACCAACACTACTTGTTATTGTTTTTTTTTTCCCCTTCTTGGGGAATAGAAAAAAGTACAGTAAATTGTCAAAATTAATAGCTGTCTCGCTAGGATGTTATGACGTTTTTGCCAACGAACAAAGCTTGTATATATATATATTGGTATGTAGATAACAGACTCTTTCAAACTTGGTTAATACCCACATTCAAAATTCACATTAAATATAAACTTTGC
>JAABKM020000025.1:5824622-5840401 GCA_016277805.2 Papilio aristodemus | reverse complement strand
AAAAACTAATTACACAAAATTGCCAAACCTTTCTCAACGATTCGATCTCAACAATGTTCAAAATCAAAAAACCGGAGGTAAAAATGGAAAACAGCAGGTAAACATAACCTATGGAATATCAGAATTAATTAAATTTGAATTTTCGAATTACAATGTTATTTAAACTTTCTTTATTTTATGCTTTTCAAGTTTTTTTCCGCTTTACCCTACAACAATAAAGCGACGATGGCGCTGCCATTTAGTTCACTGATTAATCGTTCAGATTACACTCATGATTACAGCGTTGTTGAGAGCGTCAAGGATCATTATGACAACACCTCGTTGAAGCAGTCCAATGCTGAATGGGCTTTAAAAGTTCAATATTTTAATTATATCATCATCGCAACATATAAAATAAACAAGGTAATGTTTTAATAATCTATCAAAACAGATCATTCTTTTTTAAATGGTGATAGACGACACAATTTTTACAAAAGAATAAAACATGAATATTCGTTTAAAAAAATAATTTAGTCATAGGTCCATTCCAAATCCATTAAATATAGCAAACGACCGATTGTTTTGATTTGAAATCAACCGTCCAGTTCACTTAAATATCAATTTTAAATTAGATAATTGAACATCAAGCCAAGGCAATTTTCTCTGTAAATGTCTAATCGTAATAGAAAATGCTGAACCATGTAGTTAGGTTTCAACCTTCCTATTTCAATGTCTACCATGTCTAATACTTGACTTGATGTAGTGAATAGTTAATTTGTTGACTTCGATGTCTGTAAAAGCTTTTAATGCCTACTATCGTTTGTATCCTATTGAATTGATATAATTTTACGCAAAATAGTATTTCTTAAATAGAATTATTTTATGTACAAAGTAAAATGAGATTATCAAAATATCGTTACAAAGTATATTTAATTCTAACACATCCCATTCCATTCATCTTTCTTCTTTCTGACTACTTTACTAAAAGCTTAAAGTTAAATTTATCGGAATTACACTGCAATTATTTTTAGTAATCTAAAAATGTTTTCGTTTTTATCCACTGTTATATTAATATTCATTCGTGTGATTCAGTGACGTACAATTAGCCAGTCATATTATGACCTAATAATTTAAGACGCAAAACCTTTGTCTTTTAGCGGCCTAGCACTTGCCTCAAACTACGTAAAACTTGACAAACTTTTATATTATCTGTAATGCAAACGCCAATCAAATCGCTTACTTCAGTTATAAGTTTAACTACTTCGTTGAGGTGAAGTAAATCTTTGAAACAAAAAATCATTATTCCTTTAACATTTAAGTCTTTTTTATTACACGTCAAAAAAGTACAGCTTTAAAATTTTAATTTTATTTAATTGATTATAATATGTCGTTTAATATGCTATTTATGTATATCAATCAATAATCGTAGGTTCTTATTAAGACATGCAATTGATTTTTAAAACTTATTTAAAATACTAATACACAAATATTATAAAAAAAAATAATATTATCGTATATCAACTTGATATCAGCCCTGAGTTTGGAATTTGTGCCCGATATGGCGATAGACTCGCCTCTTGTCACAGTATAGGACCTCTGCCTAACCCTTTGGGGAATACAGGCGTCAGATATATGTATAACATTATTCGGCGGACTTTTAAATTAAGGCTTATTATTAATGCAATAAACTAAAAGCATAATTATAATTTATATAAAAAAAATAGATATTACAGTTGCCTGAAGCCTTAAGAGAATTAAATTAGAATGCTTGATTAAACATGTTTTATGTACAATAAATCTCGGTTCGTCAGTTAAATTTTGATTATAAAATTTACTATTAGGTCAAATTTCAGTCCAATCTTGGGCCAACATACCCAAAAACCTTGAGGGAATCCCTGCTTGGACTGTTACTTACTGCCCATTAATCAAATCATCATAAGCGCACCAAAAAGGCTGGACCTACGTTGATGCGATTGTTTTTAACAGATAGTTTTTTTTACACCTTATCACTAAGTTGTTGAGCTAATTGGGAACATCTAGCAAGACTTCTATATTACTTTCAAAACTATTTCAAATACGGGCACGTTTTATATGACGTAATATTAATCAGGGCAGTAACGTATAAGTACTAAAAATGACCTATAATAACCCGTAACCGAAGAACAAGAAATATCTATTGGAGACGGAATATATTTGTGCTGGAATAAACTACTTTTCAAAACAACCACAGTGTATCTTGATTTCATATTATAGTAGACATTACAAGATGAAACCAATTAGTCGTTGCTTCGAATGACGAGATTTTTAACGATCGAATTCACAGATCAACCGGTGAATCCATGACTATTATTCCATGTGGCATTCCCAATAGTAAAAAAAAATGTATAGTAAAAAGTGTATGGTTAATCAAATTAAAAATTATAATGAAATAAACTGAAGTAGGCATAGTGTCCACCGACCCGTGATGATTATTATTAGACATTGACATTATCGGATGAAAAAATGGAATTTAAAAGTGCTTCATAAAGGTCGGCAAAGGGACAACTAATAATATCATTAAGGTACCTATATCGTAAGTTATATGCAAACTAAAATAAGTACATGCAGTAAAAACTTGCACGTAGGTTGAGTAAAAACGTAAGCCACAATGCACATGTCGTAGTTAATCTATCGTATTTAGGTTGGGGACATTTTTATGCACGCCATACTCCACGACCTACAAAAATGGTTATAACTTGCGTCAATCTCTAGAAATAGTAATGGATATATAGTTCATTTAATCACTTAATCGTGTTGTTTGTACTGTCGAGCTCGAAGTAACCATTAAGCATTTATTGAACTGACAAATTAATTGCGATATCCAAGCATAAATAGCCATTCATATTTCATTGGGTAATAAATTTGTTTAGTTCATATTTTTCGCATAGATTGCGCCACCATAGCAGTATGAATATGTTACAAGAAATCTTAATCGAAGAACTTTTTTCATATAAAGTAATTTCTTTAACATTATTTATAAAACAGTATTAAACTTACGTGTATTTGTGCATAATTATAGCTTAATTATCTCAAGAAAAAAAACATTGATGAGTTATTAATTTAATGATATAAATATTTATAAATGATTGATATATAATAAAATTTACTTCATCAAATTAATAACAATTTAAAATTTCTTATAATTTCTGACTAAGTAAAGTAAAAGTACGATAGTTCATAGAACGGCGACCTTATTTGAATAAATCTCTTAATTACCGTCGCCACGATTTTAAATCACTAAGTCAGAGTTAAATCTAGGATAGTTATTTATAATTTAAAGTGTTAAAGATAAAATACAATAAATTTAACATAATGCAATTGTAACTTAAAAACAAATTGTTATAAATGTAACTTCAAGATGAAAACAAAAGATAAATAATTTACAACGGTAAAGATAATTAGCGTAATTATAAATTTATTCTTAATTGATTGAAATGAAATCGCTAACATGATGTTTAAAGCTTCCCAGAATATTATCAAAAGATAATTAAATTGTTTCTGGAATTTTATCTCAAGTCTTTTGTTTTTAAGACTCAATTGCTTGTCCATAGGAAATAATTTGTACGCTATTAAACCAATTAGCTTAACAATAATTTTAGCATGTCTAAACCTTGTTAGGAATCGAATATAATAACAACATATGTGATATCCCAACGGCAGACATGACCTAGAAGTTAGAGTTTAGTTTGTCTTAAAAATTGAATCTACGACCTATGCTTTTTTGACATAAAGCAACTAAGTTTTGGGATTCTTATAAACATAAAACGTCATAATAGAGTTGTTTATAGTTACGAATTTAAATTTGCTGTTTCAATTATAATTAACACATGTGACATAAAATAACTTTCTACTTTATTAAACTGATTTAAAATAAATATAAGCAATCACGCTCGCAGCCCCTGCAAAATCCCTCTGGAACAGTTGAGTTATCGGATATTACGAGGTGGTTTTAACAAACCTCTTTTTTTCTTTTATACCATACATACATTCATCTTGGTATTCAGATAATATATCCTACCTTTAGCATCGTTGCCATCAGCTTATAAGTTGCATTATACGCTGTATGGATGATATGTACTTATGTGCTTGTGTCGATATCTCATCAGGTCCATTAGCGAGAAAGGGACTTATCACACTTGAAGAAATTACGAAATTATTTGTAGCGAGTCAAAAAAGATACGAGCGAAACCGAACCGATATGAGCCAATACGTTCCATATGACCTGAAGGTTGGTCAAGACTAGACAAGGAAATAGATTGGAAAGGAATCACATATTTCCTTACAAATCTCTTGTATCTTATAATATATTAACTTATTACTCGTAATATAAACGTGAGCTGACATTTTTTTTTTCGTATTCTCTTGAGAAATCGCCCACAAGTTTTCATAAATTAATCGCCCTATATTGAAGATGGATACATTTTAATTACAATTAACGGACTCGTGGGAATCCTTTTGTTTCGAATTTATTTTAACATGAAGAAGCATGTGCATTCTTCGAGCGCTCTTGGAATATCCCTTTATATGCGAATGTAAAAAAATATTTCTGCATTTTATTTAAAGTCATGCAGGCATGTTACTCGACAGATTTATAAAATATTTTATATGCTTGTTAATAATATACATATTTCTAAGTTACAAATTTTCGGAACGTACTTGAAAAAAATAATTTCAACTGTTCTGAATAAGAAACTTGGTGGATTACTTATAAATAGATTCGAATGCATAAAAATATTCTTATTAATCCATAGCATGTTTTTTCTGAAATAAAAATATAATGAACTATATAAAAATTTTATTTCGTTTACTTAAATTACCCATAAAACTATATTCTTTAAAGAACCAAACTAAAACAAATAAAACAAATCGCAAAAAATATTTATACAAATTATTAACAAAGTTTTTAAAATTAAATAATGTTTTTAAATTTTCGACTTAGCCTAAGTATAAAATACAAATAGTTTTAAGATTAATGTCTTCTCGATTTTTTAACCAGAGCATATAAAAAGGAAAAAAATATTCCCACTGTTAAAACATAAACTTGAGTTTAATACATCGAGACTATAAGTTCTTTTAGCTAGGCACGTTTTGTTCACCCATCGTATTTCCGTCGGAGCACGTTTTGTCAACAAAACTGTTTATTTTCTATATGATTTAATTTATCTCGGGTAATAGAAATAGCAATTGTTTCCGATGTTGTCGCGTCAACTCTGCAATCCTTTGTACAAATATACGACCCATTTTGTTAATTGTTTGCTTATTGGCACATACACAAGTAGAATCAAGCCTACACGCACAGCAACACCCAAATTTTGTAATAAATTAACGATTTTGGACATAAAAATAGCTTCATTGTTTGTTAAAAGCTGTTTATGTCGGCTTCCGTGTCCATACTTACCTCACACTTGTGATCCTCGAAGGGGTAGACAGATGCATTTAGTGCATACACATTTCGCCGTAAGTCTTGCTGTCTCATAATGTAATAGTAGCTTCCATTTCATAATTAAAAATGACATATTTATTCATGTAAATATAATCAGATAATAATTAGTGACAAAACTTGTGTTTTGATCTGTATAAAATTATTAGGCTTCGTGTTAACAATAGAAATGTTATTAGTAGTAATTTCTGTCTTGTCGCAAATGAAAGCTAAACGTAATTTTGTTAGGAATCAACCAAAAAAACTCGGTGGGTTAAATCGCGGGGCATTGTTAGTAGTATTATAGCCTTTTATCTATCCTCTGTATCTCTTATATAGATATAATAAAATAATGATTGTAACAATCTTTTAGATCTTATGTAGTTTTCAAAGATTAAAAAAAACATTCAGCTATGAACATATATATTTAAACTTTTTTTAATGTAAACAAATTAAATAGTGTAATAAGGAAAACGTTTTCATTAAAAGATGTTAGTAGAATTGAGGAAGGTGTGCTTGAGTGGTTCAAGCATATGGATAGGATGAATAAGAAAAGGGTGGCACGACAAGTTAATGTAGCAAAATGTCCAGTAAGCAAGGACTATGTACTCGTAGATTAAAGGCAAAAAGAAACGAAGGGGGAGTGCCAAGATTATGAAATGAAAAATCTGTATTATTTGGCTACCCTTTGGGTCACGGGCATAATAATAGCATATTTTTACTTTTTTATTTTTAAACAATTCCACGACAGTTATTATACCTTAATATATGTTAATGAATTGAGACCATCATAATTATATAATAATATATAAAATAGAATTCTGCTGAAAATATAGCATACAAAGCCATTTAAATCACATTTCATGTCTACTCGGAATCCCAGATGCATTTCACAGATGCCTCAGTCGAGGCGCCTATTCGAGCTTTAAATGATTGGATGTCAAGATTATTGAGTTATCTCTCTGTCTTTGTGTTAACGTGCTAGGAATTGATAAGATTACTTAGTGCATTTCAGCATTCAGTCAGATATCTGATATTGCTTTGACCATGATAGTATAAAATTGGATTACTATGTACCTCATTTGGGGTAAATGATGAACGTTATAATATATGGTGTAGCTCTCGAATCAGTTTTGTTTTTATTAAATAAAACTTCATTATTATAGTTACGTACCAAACCGAAAAATATTGGGACACTTTTTTATAGGTAGAGAAAAACCTAACAAACTTTCGAAAAATTGTTATAAAGGAAATATAATTTTCTTAACATAATTATAAATTGTCTTTTCTTCAAATCTAGAAAAATTTCATTTTAGATTCCTAGCAAATATTTTGTTACGATTCTTTTTACTACATAGAGAAACGGTTTGGAGGCCTATAAATACATTCCCGTAGGTACCTGGCTAGATACGGCCTTAAATTTGTTGTAAAAAATGCTGGAGACGACATAGTAAAATTTAAGGGAATAACATCTTTAAGTTAAGAAGACAAAGAATACATTTGATTGGATTGAATTTGGTATTTGGTATTCTAGTATTTTTGTTCAAAAAGCCGCACGCTATCGCTCATGAATAACGAATTTTGGCGAAAGGTGTTTCATGAATACTTACGGTGACCAACATATATTGCAACTTACGAAGCTTTCTTTAAATGTTTTATTGAAACATTTGAATGGATTGGTATTTTTTTCAAAAAAAAAACTTTTTGTTATGAGTTTTTAATTACCAATCGTACAATATCTATCAAGATCTTGATCTTAAAAATAAATTCCATGGCAATAAGGTGTAAATATTCAATTTTACTATATTTTAATTTTAAATGTATATTGTATTTCCTACAATTTTGCTATGAATTCTATTTTATTCTAATTTAATTACGTATAAAATATATAGTTTATTAAAATATATAATGATACAATATCATATCGATATTTTTATTTAAAAATCTTACTCAAACATAATACATGCCTCTTATGCAAGTCTGTATCATAATGCGAATTTCCTTGTTTTTCGGTTTACGTTCTATCATTATTTTGCGTCATTTGCAGATAGATACTCCATCTATATTTTACAAAGTTAAAAGTATGGTTTGATATGAAATTAATTGGGCTTGTTTTTATGCAACTGTGATATACCTTTCAACTTTAGATGTTAGATGGAGCTATAATTCATTTTCAAATCTTTGTGTTAGAACTAGCAAACATAATTTCACAATAAAAATAAACATTTCTTATTGCACAATACACATCAGAACTACGTAGTAATAAAAACAGTAAATCTTAGAAATGTTAATAAATTAATTAAATTCCATAGCACGCATAGACATCTCTCGGATCAAGTAAAAGCCCCTTCGTACCTAACAGTTATAAAGAAGCTTTAAAAATGTTCAGTACATTCTAAAGATGGCAATGTAATCAATTTACTTAATATAATAATAATAATATTGCATGATAGGAACTGGGAATTTTTATCTATTTCATTTTTTTTACATAATACAACATATAACGATTTTGTGTTCTAAGATCAATTGACAATTAAGACAAGTGTGTTTTATAACTCATAGACCTTGATTTCCTTGCAGGTGTGATGTCGCGTATTCTAATTCAAAAACAAGTAATTTAAAATAAATTCACATACAAATTCATCACAATTTATAATATTATCCTATGTCAGAACGTAGGCAAGGATTTATTATCTTATAGGAGGAATTTAATATGAGTGGTTGGAAACACCATTACCATCTTTGTATCACTGGAATTGGAATTAGAAATCGAAAATAGGTTCTGAATGAAAAAAATCAAGCGATAACCCCTTGCGAAATCTATGGGATAGGAATACGTACAACAGTGGACGTCTATCGGCTGATGAGACGAAATGTTACCTGACAAATTAAAAACTAGATTTTAAGGATGGATAAATAAAACCATACTCGGTTAAACTGGGTTTACTAAAATTTATTGAAAGATTGAGAAGATAATATGAACGTGCTATTACAGATAAATTTAAAAATGTAAATCGTATATCTTAAGCATCTAATGGCAGTTTAAACATTTGGCAATGTAAGGACATTAAAATGGAATAATATTAAATCGTGTATAACGTGATAAATGAAAGAACATACAATTGTAATTACGTATTAATTTTATGTAAAAATCAAATCCAAAAAGAGTATTAATTTAGGGATTTGAAAAATTAAATGATAAATTGCACAGAAACAAATAAAACTATAGGATTTAAAACAATCGAATGTTTGACATGATATCAAAGTTTATTTTTAAAACAGAAATAACTTAAAATTGGCCTATTTCAGATAATATTATTGTTTCCATAGATTTAATTGTTAACATAAAATCAAATCTATAATTAACACGTTGTCTACAAATCAACAATAAGAACAAAAGATGTCTTCCTACAAAGATACCTTATTTAATATTTTATTATAATTCTCGTGTTTTCCATACAAAGATATTAAAAATATTTCGAATTGAACAATTTATATTTTATCAAGGAACTTTTCTCAAAGCTATTGATTGTCTTTTGCTTCTAGTAATGGCAATTTAAGGCAATGCTTTAACATTCTTTTAGCTAATTTCTGTATATCAGAACTTCGTCATATCTAATCTGAATCTAGCGAACTGCTTACTATTCTTATGTATTCCTTTCTATGATTCTTAAAGCTATATGTTCAAGTTACATCACACTTTGAAACGTACTTTAATATTTAAATATGAAGTCAGCATTTATGGACTAAGAAATTATTACTTCAAACATTTAAATTTGAGCAGATGTAATTAACGAAAAGCATATTAAGGGAGAAAAATAATTATTGTTTATAAATTAATATTTAGATCGTGAAATATTAAGACTAGAAAATTATTTTAGTAATTATTTAAAAAGTTTAAAGTTAGAAGTAATATTTATATTATAATTAATAATATTACAAATATTGGAATTAAGTAGACTTATAAACATTAGAACATAGATAAGTAGTACAAAGTTTAAATACATTAAGTTTAAACATGAAAAACTTTTATTACAAAAACAATTTACTTTGCTATAAATTTATTTCAATACGTATTTGCTTAAAAACGTATATTTTTGATCGCTGTATTATTCGTAAATGCAAGCACAAACAGCGGTGCCAAAAGTATTATTCATTATCAATGACAAATTACACTCGTTGTCATTAAATACTTATAATATCATCCTTAAACGTTTATATTCTTAGAATTAAAAGTTAGGTGCCGTAAGTTTTTAAACAGCACAAGTCAGGGATATATAATCAAAATTGGTTTGGTTCACATTAAGTAAACTATTTGGTTTAGGATTGCAAATGTTTTTTATAAAGACCCATTTTTCACAATCGATGTGTCGATAATTATTACAATAGTTATTACAGTTATAAAATTGAAAGTAAAAGAATTTTTTTTGTGAAAACGACTTACTTCCCGATACAATCTTTTTAATTTATATCATTAATATACTCTTACACCTATAAATTATTTTTTTACTACCGAATCTAATTACGTGATTTTTTTTAGCTTTTTCATTACTTTTTTTACAATAATATATTAATAGTAAAGATTACATTCTCTAAATATGAAAGGAAATGCTCAAAAAGTAGATTATAGTATTAAATTTTCATGATTGAATTTGGCACAGAGAGATGAATTATAGTTTGTCACTCATCTAGAAAATTGTTGACGCTACTTAAAAATAAAATACCAAAAAGCAGAGGTAGAACAAGAAATAGAAAATATAGATCTAGAATTTAGAGGTTGGAATAAATATTTTAATCGAAAGTATAAAGAAGAGGTTAAGTGGGATGAAATAATAAAAAAGATTAACAAATATGTTTGAAAGATGCACGGCGTGGTATCGATGAACTTATTTGGATCTGCCATATATATAATTTGTGAAACTCAGTTTATAAGGATTAAAACTTCAAAGATTTAGTTGAAGGAGGTATGAAAGTAACATATTAATTTTGCTAAAGGTCTAAGACAAAATAGATAATTTTTTACGTAAACATATTTGTCATTGTTACTGCAAAATCAGAAGAATAAAAATGTCTTAGTAAGGTAATCTATTGATATTCAACGATTTCCTTTAATCTTTTAAATAACATTATTTTTGTTTAAACTTTGCATTTTGTAAACAAATCAAATCCTAATATAAACATTTTTATAACTTTTATGTATAATACTTTTAAAATCGTTACTAGAAAATGTAAACATTGATTTAAATCTCAGGCACCGGAATTTAGTATATCTGTTAGCTTTATAAAATTTGACACTTTATTACTAAGCAAACAACAATCGAATAAGGCAATTTATAGGTATGTATAAAGTTGTAACCGCACCAGATCTCTAAAATTTTTATAACTGTCTGTGTATATTAAAAATGCTTTAATAAAATTTATTTGTTTAAATTTATATCAATAAGGTGATACATATCTGTATAAGTTCATAATAAAGTATATTCTTTATATTATTCGCAACCCTTTGAAATGTATTTGATCATGTTACTGCATCGATAATACAAAAGCGTTATTCATCGAATACCTAAACTAATCAACTAATCTACGGGTCTACGTCTTAAAACTAAACTTATATTAATTATGAATTAACTCTTAAAATATCGAAATGTAGAGATTATGAACAAAACTAATTTACGTAACCTAATCTTACTGATCAGGATACATTAAAAATGCAACATAAAAAAGTGATTGTGTTTTTTAGATGTTCACTTTTCAAAAAATTAATTAAAATAAATAATAAAATATATAGCATACAGCTTCAAATCCGCTATGCAAAATTCTAACTTCTTTGTCCATTCCCTTTTCCCTTTACTTGGAATCGGAAACAAGTAATATAAATGATAAATAAACGCGTTATTGTTGCAACATTTCAATGACAAAATTTAATTTTAAAGTCCGGTCAAGATAATCATAATATTAATAGGAGTTTCGTTTTTTGTAACAAATTAATGAGTATATAATTTTTTTTAATGTACGTTTTACACGCGAGCTAAATTTTAAAATAAATCTAACATATCCGTAAAACATAAAAACAACGTAAGGGCAATTACTTTTTTGGAGAATTACATTTAAAATAAAAATAATTATAACTGATATAAATCAACAGAATTGTTCGGTATTTTCGTGACAGATGAGCGACGTACGTTTACGCCACCCTTCTCCGAGGATCAGACATGAGTGAAACTGGCATGAACAGCGTCGTCTTGAGAGATCTGGTTGCCAGTCGCAAAATACTGAAAATAAATTACAAAATATATTACGCTACTTGAGCTAATGCTTTTGAAATATGTATATGGATTACTAATATACACGTTATTGGATAGGTAAGTTGGTTAATATATGTATTGTATAGTATAGGTAAAATATCCAAGTTCTTATAATGGGTCCACATTCACATAGCGAAAAATACGATAAAAATAACTTGAAGACGTCACAAATGTAAATGATTTTTGGTAAGGTTAAACACAATGTTCAATATATTTGTAACTTACACCACAGAAGTATTTTCCTAATAAATCTTCCGATGGATACTTCCCATCATTTCTCTCCCTAGGAGAAAGTCAGTGTACTAAAATAAAAAAATTGTCAATCCCTTTATTAATGAAGACAAGTTATAATTTGTAATAGCAATAATAGAATTTTTTTTCATTATCATTATAAGTTCAGTTTTATTCATGATCAAAAAACCGTAAGCAATTATTTATTTTCATCTTTAAGTTGCTAAACTGTAAGGCTAAGTTTAAAATTACACTATTTAAAAGGAACAAAAGAATTAAGATTTTGATACTGGAATACAACAGAAATATCTCGAATGTCCATTAGAGTATGCTTATACAAAATGTAGGCGCTTTTGCTTCTAGCAAATGTGCAAATTCAACTAAACGACCGAAGAGGTGTCGTAGAAACGGCTCTTTTGGTATTGTGTGGATATTCAACCTTTAATATCGTAACAGTTTTACTATTTTTGAAACCCCTATAGTTTTGGTAAAACAAAGAATACCACTTTTGTTACATTCCTTTTTTTCCAAAGGTATGAGTGCGGGCTGATCAAATTTACTCCACTTTTACTAACAGAGAGTTAACAGTATTTTTTTACCTAATATATATATTATTTAGCTAGCCTCTCCTATTTCACACCCGTACCAATGTAGTAGGAAGATATTAACTCCTATAAGCTCGTCGATCACAACTATCAAACAACATTTTTATCAATAAAAGTTTGTTTAGGTCGCTACCTACCAACTCAGCCGCTCTTGCTTCATCCTTTCGTTACGCCCGAACCAATAAAAAGGGTTTTTTTTGTCTCTAAATATACATTTCTTAAAAGTATTATATTGATGTATAAAATATTATCTATACCCCAGCAAAAGCAGATCCATTCCATCCAAGTCGATCATGTTCACGTTGCGGCGTCCGTTGCGGCGGCGTCTTATGCTGTGATCGAGAAGCCAGTCTTGCCTTAGCCCTTAGGGCTGCGCGGAGAGAAACATTAGCCCGTGCCGCTTCAGCGCGACCATGCTGACAGAACTCCAATAATGCAACTGTTAATGCTAGCGCCAATCCCGCAACAAGCACATAGAATATTCCTGCAACTTGACTCAAAGTCATTTCAGTCACTGCGGTTTCCTAAAACAAAAGAAAAATGCTATGCACTTTATATTCAGATACCGATAATTGCATTACTATTATTCCCTTTTTTATTATATTAAATTGTCGTAGTACAATTCTGTTTTTAATTTTTTTTTTTATACAAACCTCATCTTTAACGGTTTCACATTCCGGTTTATCATTCATTGTAATCCATTTCTGCCAGATTTTTGTTATTTCCCCCTCCCGTTTCATGTTTACTATTGCAAGATTTATACCTTCCCTGGAAATTAAAAGTTTATGTTGAATTATACATTTCTAGTAAATTATTTTGTGCTGTATTATCCTGATTTAAGTTTTGGTAACATATAAACTTAATTTTTGTGGTAGAATTTAAATTCTGAGAAGAAAAAATTACGAGACACTAATAAAAACACGTGCTCATAAATCTCAACTGGAGCCCGACAAAGACGTATGAATTCCATTTCGCTTCGCGAAGTCCCCTCGTCAGCGTCACAATTCTCAAATCATAAAAAGACATCCGCGCGAAATAAAATGGAAATTTTTAACTTGTTGTTAAAAATCACGTCCACAAATCTAGTACCATAAAATGGGGTGGTGTAAATTCGAAATGCGGAGTGTACTTTCCCTACTGACGGGCCCCCATGTAAATTTACGACTATTCAGTATTCAACAGGGAATTACCGCATAGAGGCGAGATTTAAGCCAGATAGTGGGAACTCTACGGCGTACTGGAAATTTACGCTAGAGTTGTAATTCCGCTTTTTTCCTCGCATATTAAATGGTGTTGTTATTTTATTATTTCATCTTTATTGAAATAAGTTTAACATATTCTTGAAATTTTATATTGTTTTCACTGCGAGACCGTTTCCAAAAAAATATCTCCATTGTGAGATATTAAGCACAGATTTAAAACGTTAAAATAAATACAATTTTGGTGAAATTTCCTACATTTATAGAATTCAGTTGTATCAATTATGTTTTAAGGTACTTTTCGCTTCTAACAGGAATTCGCAATAGCTATCGTGTTTGAAAGGCTCTCTAAATTCCAATACGGAGCTGTCTCCTCGTGCCCTTTTTATGGAAGGCGTTAAAAATGGTAATGGTTATTTGATGTCAGCACAAACCACAGAGGCTTTTTCTACGTAAAAACTTTTATGCAATATTTTTACTTTTTGGGCATCGTAAAAACAATTAAAATTGAATATCAAAATCAAATTTAAATTCATTCAATAAAGTTTTTGCAGAACTCAACTATAAAACAAAGCCTTAATTATAATAATGAATTACATTTTAAAGATAATAATTGTATGTGTATATGTACGCAATATAAATTAATCATAAATTATTAAATAAACTAAACATTGATCTTATACCAATATTTATAATCTTAACATCAGAGAGTGGACCGGTATTGATAATGTCGCCCAATGGTTCCGCCTCGCAAAACACAAAGTAAAATATGGTGAACTGACTGCCAATTTACGGAGTGGCCACCTCAATCAGAAGACTAATTATAGGTTAAAGAAAGGTATAAAGTATAAACCTATATTGCAAAGTTTGTATAGTAAGTGTATTTTAAGTTAATTTCAAAACTTTATAATTATGTTACTAAATGGATTGACTTACAATCGTTTATTTGATTGTTAAATAATCAGTACTTTATATGCAAAAGTCCAAATCTGATTCGAATTTTTTTTTGCAAAGAATCGATGGGCCGCGGTAAAGCTGAGATAAATCTACAAATATAACCAACCATTTAGCAGTAGCTGGAACATGTAAACGTATAAGAGTTTCGATTGACAAGCAGCAGGCGCTGTAAAACGTGACCCAGATAAGATGGTACGACGAGCTGTTCAGATTTGCATTAAGGCATTGGATCCTATATCCAATATCTTAATGCAAATCGAACCAGTGTCATTTGATTTGCAATATCTAAATCAGTTTATTATTGTAATAATGCACTTGAATTGTGATTAATGTGGAGATAGGTAGTCAATTATATGATATAAGAGAAGTAAGGACAAATATTTTCATTCTACTCTAGATTTTATAAGCACTTGAAAAATGAAGATTCACTATTGTCCCAATTTTGCTGAGCACTTTAGAAAAAAAGTAATATATACCATAAAGTTAATAAGTTAGGGCTCAATATACAATATTGTTATAATAAACTAAATATGTCACTGTATCGGCACACTTTTGACGAATGATTTTGTAAGGGTATAACATGTCTTTATTATAATATGTCATTGAGTAGAGACGAACACGATGTGGTGTCTAAATTGACAAACACTACCCTTCTTTTATTTTCATAATTTATAATAAAAAATTTAAAATAGTCGCGTAAGATATCGTGTGATTTGTTTGCTGCTAACACGACAAGGCAGCCTATTTTATGCACGTCTGGAGCTGCTCTTAGCTATTTTTAACTCGGCGCATATAATGAAACGGTGATTGCTCTGCCTGTGTTTGCCTCGTATTTTTCCTTATTTCCATTACATTCAAGAGGACCACTTAGCTCCGAGCTAAATAGCAGATGTAGTATTTAGATTTTTTTTATAAAGTGATTGTATTCTGCTCTTATCGTTATCCATTTACTTTAAATATCGTCTCAAGATTTAGTTACGTTTGTTTAGTCGTCAATGAAAAATAAAACTGTGACTAACATAGCAGGTGCAAAATATTAAAATAT
>JAABKM020000025.1:5787909-5824522 GCA_016277805.2 Papilio aristodemus | reverse complement strand
ATGAAAAATGTTTATTTATACCTCGCCTCTTTTGGTTTAGTTGGTACAGAGATATAAGCCTCTAAGCTATTATATTTTCATCGTAATAACATAAAATATTACATGTTTAATTATCATATTAGAAGGAGTAAATGCTTTAAATTACTTAATTGCTAAAAAAGATACGGATATTTAATGAATTAGGTAAAATATCTTCCCTAAGCGATCAAAAAATCGGGACAATTTAACTAGACCTAAAGCATCTTTAATAAGACCTACCATTCGTCTCTATTGTTCAGCATTAAAAATATTGATAAAATATTGTGTTAAAAACCATGCGTTTATTAAATTAAATTTAAACTTTATATATCTTAAAGTATTTATAAAGACACGTACATTAGGTTGCGTAGCAAAAAAAATTGTTTAAAGACAGATCTGTTTGTATCTTCTGACTGTACGGCTTTAAACGCTCTAGATAACTGGACAGGTTTCATTTACATGCGATGCGAGGTGTGTTGTTCTCGACGAGTAATATCTCGTGGTCGGGTGGTCAAAGTGCTGGTTGCCGTTGAACGAGGCAACTAAGTTTGATACAATACTGCAAATTTTATCACATAATATAAAACTAAAACTAATCAATAAAATTATATTAATGAATTAATATTGAAAAATTAACTCCACCACTCACAGTTGATGTGTGTGTGGATATGAATGTGAAGTAACAATAGATTTTAAAATATCACCTTAATAGCAAACTAGATGACATATTTTAATGAATTTTCTTAGATGTAGGGATACATATTATATTTACTGTTAAATAAACAAACCGTTGACTACATTTTCGATAATTTTCAAAATAAATTCGTAACGTCGTCTTAAAGAAGCTGGTATATTGAATTTGCGTCTCATATTGAATTTCTTTCAGATACATAAGCCTCAGTCCCACACTAGTCGGAAACGAGCTTCGCCTTCAGGCTGACTTCCTTGGAAATCGAATTGAAGTGAAGTAGATTGAAACCAATACAATTACAATCACCACAGCTAGGCGAGAGAAATTGTCTACTGTTATTGGTTTATTTCATTCCTCCTCCACTCATGAAGTGTCAGCTATTGAACGATACGCGAACGAAATGCTAAGAGAAAATGATTCAATCAATCAATTTATGAATTATATAGAATCGATTTCAACACTTTCTTTAGTATTTTTTTTTATTTTTCCGTAATATAAAGCATATTTAAATTGATACTAAATGTATCGCTATGGGGGATATACGATATTTTGACTCGATTTCTGTATGATTCTGAATTTCGCATCATGTAAAAGCTACTATGGAGAAGATGGCAGAGAACTATTGCAATGAAAGAGCGACCTATATAACTGTGAACAACTAACCGCAGAAAAAGAAGCAAAAGAAGAAACGACTATACATTATTTGTCCGTCTCATAGCTTATTGTAAAAATGAATTTTACACAACCATTTTAGCCTAGAAAAGCCAGATTGTAGATCGTAGGATGGAATCGTATAAAACTGTTTAATAAACTGTATACCATATTTATCTTAATAATAATAATAATATATTTATTATATTTACCTTAATGGCGATCCTTTTGGCATAGCGATAGCAAAATTAACATGCCTAAGTCGGCATACACGCGGCAAGACGTTACAATTCTGACCGTTTCCGTTATTATTTTGTTCAAACAAAGTTGCGTCCTTCGGAACAATTACTGGATCACTCACTAAAGAGTACATTGTTGAAAGGGAATTCTGAAAAATTTGTAAAGATTTATACTAACTAAAAGATACTAACTAAACTTTAAGATAATAAACAAATTGTTAGCAGGAACACTGATAAAAGGACACTACCAAGTTTTATTATCATTTAGTATTATACAAACTTGACAATACGGATTTCGGCATCATTGGTAATAATTTTACTTGCCTTAAATTGTTACCTGCCTTAGATTGTTTAAACGTAACTACTATTTGGTGGCTGAAAAATCACTGTGAAGTTAACTACCTTATTGCCAGAATTATTTCTACCAAATCCAAACAACATTTAAAATAGTAAATATTAATTTTAAATGCTTAAAAAGTTTGTTCTGTAACTTGTAATACTTTCAATATCGGATTGTCAGATGTGATTTACGAAATGATTCACAAATGAAAATTATTTCGCTTCAGCAGTGGCGCTTCGCTAATTCATTACCAGTTGGTTACCTGTATCGTTTAAAATTGTATATGTCTCTTACTTCGGTATAGACTTTCGATGTATACTGTATAGCTTGGGCGGGTTCCGTAATACGTTCCACGATGAGATATGCCGCTAGATTCGCAGTATACGAACACACGAGGATGAGAGCAAAGAACCACCAAACTGTACCAACGATTCTTCCTGATAAAGACCTATAACAATAATTTTAATTTGATAAAAGTGAAAAAAAACCACTTCATTATTATGTACGAATGGAATGTTCAACATGAAAACAATTTGCCTCAACTCTTAAAGTACCAAATAGATGTCATAATAATGATCATAAGGTAATTCGTATTAAATGCATCAAATGCATAGTTTTACTCAATCCCTTTCACTCATCATAATTGTTATTAGATCGTCTTCTTAAATGTATAATAATTTGTGACGTAAAACCTGTAAAATCCATAAAGGGAACATAACAAAAAACAATACGAAATGGTAAAACGAAATAATTTCCACTTACATTTCGCTTGAGTACACATAACAAGGTGATTATCAAGCATTCTCCTTACCCCGCGTTTGCTTATACACACAATAAACTGTCCTATATCTCAAGCACGCACGATTTAACTCAAGGCATGGAATTTAATCTAGGAGTTCTCCGCCGACTTCGCAGAGTAATATTGACCGCCTTACTTTAAATTCAACAACATCGACAACCAACATTGTTGTAACCACTTCTCAAATTCAGTCACGAGAGAAATTTTAGGGATCGTAAAGTTACAGATAGATTTTATAGCTTACCTTGGTACCACGTCGCTGCCTTGTTGCATAAACGATCCAAGGGAGAACCAGAACGAATTCCAAATGCTGAACTCGTTGTGCAAAATGATCTACATCAAAACAAATTAATAAAAATTTGCTTCTATAAATATTTAATTTTTTCCATTATATCATATACATAATAAACAAAGTAAATAGTTTATCGTATTATGACAAAAACTGTTTATTACCATTTATGACTAAAACAAAGACAAAGTACTTGCAAAATTTTTACAGAATTTGTACGTGAATACTTATAAATTAAATTTAGTGAATTAATACTCGAAGATATCATGTTCGAATCTCATGTTCTTTCCTTTTTTTCTTTCTTCAAATGTGTTCTTAAGTCGCAGTTAATAGTTATATATGATATATGCGAGTGCAACCGCGTAAATATAGTTGTACCTAAAATAACCAATCTTATACATACCTCGTTGGTACTTGATAATGGCTGTTCGTTGATGTTAGTATCGGATATTGATACAGATCGCCACTCGTTAGGCGAAAACCTCGATACTAAGAATAATACAATGCTCACGGCGAAAAAGCTGAATAGTACACATAACTAAAAAGAAAACAATTAACTTATTGCAGTTCTTTCGCGTGTTTACTACGTAATTTGTAAAATTAGATTACTAAAACTTATAATTTTATTTAGATGTAACACCTTTTTTCTTTGTCGCTTTATTATGTAATATAAACATTTATTTTTAATTAATAGAATTTTATTTTCAACGAATTACCATGTTCTATATTTAAATTTAGTATTTTCTACTGTAGTAAATTGAATGATAAAATATGCGTTTCCTTGTTTATCTAGCTTCATAAATGCAATAAATCAACTACCAGTTTGCCTCCCTCGAAGAACTCACAAACAATCTTGTGTGAACAAGCTTTTATCGTAAAATGTTTGGTTGGGGCGACAGAGAAAGTTAGTAGTCGTATAGATCGAGCAGAAAACTTTTGTTCACTACTGATGTCTTCTTTGTTATCTAAACGTTGTGAATATTAACCAATTCATTACGTTAAAAATCTTAAAGCGGTATTCATAAATACGAATATTTGTTTTAGTAACAAAGCAACAAGATAAAAATTTATTTGTAAATCAATTCACTTACCCATATTTCCTTTGACAGTGGTTTTAGAAAACTGAACGTATTAACGAGTTGCTTTGGGGTCCTCGTATAGACGACGGGATTGTCGATTGAGAGAAAAGGTTCGCTAAAATCAACCAACTTTTGTCTCTCTGATGTAACCGCTAAAGGAGCCACAGCTAAATCCGCTTCCTACAATATTAAATATTATTCATACTGCATCTTTATCTTCTACTTAATTTTCTGTTTTAATATTATAGAAGAATGTTTGTGATTGCTAGTCTTCTTAAAAAGTATTAAATTATAGTTTAATAGTTAAAACCAAGAGTAAATGAAAATATAACAATTTTAACGTGCCGTAAAACTAATTGTAAAATACTTTCGAGACATGCAATTTATTGTTAGATTTTCTTCCGTATTTGTAAACTTAAGAATAAAAAGTAATGGATACTGAAACGTTTATTTTGCTTGCTATCATTTTATTCTTGCTTCATACTTTATATGACGACTCTATCTATCTGTTAGCTCATGTTTTAATGTCTCCCTGCGTCATTATTGTTACGTTTAAATCGGAAACTAATTGGTAATCCGAGTACCGTCGAGTAACATATCTGAGCCCGTTAATACGAGATCCTTCTCAACAATCATTTCATGAGGCACTGCTGTTAACGGTAATGAAAGTCTAGAATTAACGACAGTTACAGTACACGGATATCTAGAGTAAGAAATAAATTGACGATTTCCTTTACACTAAGTGTACTACATTATTTAAAAAAATCGTAAATAAAAAAGAAACAAATATATTTGCAAATTGTGTAAATAATAAAATAAAAGATTTTCATTTCAATTATTTTAAACCATCACTTTATTATAATTTAATATGTGAAATGATAGTGTTGTTTAAAAAAAATTACTTAAATATAAAAATATTTTTAAAGCGTTCCTTATAAAATTGCGATAGTGGAAAGCAAAGGTTTTCATCTCGAAATCAAAACGCTGTTTTATCACTTAAGAGATTATATTTACTAATCTATGCTCCAGTATTTCGAGCTCTTAGATCAGGCAAAATAGATCTTTGTCGAATACGACTAAGATCGATTTTGTCAATAGTCTAAGAGTCCGTGTTAGTGCAATAGTTTCTAAAACCTCAAAGACATATGTAGATAGGAAGGATAACGCAGTATGCAGTAATCGTTAGTGTGAGAGGTATCAATTTCTGTATTGTAGTAACCTAAATATGTTAAAGTCAATGATCTAAACTTCATAGTCAGCCAATCTACCCCATATATATTAGATGAATGCATTGCAAAGCTTTTATGAAATAAGAGAGGTTGCAGCCACAGGATATTGCTAGTCTTACGTGTATTTCCAATATCTTAAAAGAATATGCGACTGCTTATTGTAAAATTCACATAAGGGAATTCTTTTAGTAGGAGTACTGTAGGAGAGAGGTATTTTATAATACAATATATTGCCTTACCGCTACAGTATTGGCATGTTTTAATTTAGGTTGATATTCTTTTGCAACAAAGTGAACATTTTTCATTTAATATTTTATTATATCTACGTCTTTATGTGTTTGGATTTTTCAGAACTACGTTCTCTCTGTGTTATCTAGTATTTGACTGAATTCTAGAGAATTTTGAAATTTTGTTTATTATAAGTTTCGAATATAAATAACAATGTATGAGAATATTAAATTCCAAATTTGCTTAATCGTGGAATATTTATGCCGGGAAACAAAAGAGGTATTTCAAACAAAATGTTTTTTGATTTACTAAAGTATTTGTTGTAATTATGACTAACAGGCGAAAATTCCGATATTCAACTCTCACCAACCACAAAAAGTATAGCTGAAATTATATGGTTCAAGATAGCTTTTTACGGTTCCAATTATACTATATGGATTTGGTGACAATACGTTATCTATAATACATTTAACCTATTTAAATTTAATCGGTATTTGCGTCTTTGTAGCATAAATTGTTACAACCTGAGAGTAATAATCAGGTTCAATCAATTTTTATGATTTATTCCCTTCGACGTAAGGGGATTATCCTGGAACAACTGTGACGGTCATTTCGTATTTATAGGCCATGCTTTACTTTATAGGTAATCGATATTTTCGTAGACCTTCACAAAAAGGGTCCTTGTATTAAGCGACTGAAGTTATAAAGAATGTATTTGTGTTGTTCGTTTAACGTTGAATTCAATCTAAATAGAACCGTATTTACTTGATAAAAACAGTAAAAAAATATTAAACTTTTGAAAAATAAAAATATTTACATAATATTTCGAGGCTACGCACGTCAAAGGGTTTTTTTTTAAATAATTTTAAGATTTAAATGATAAATGCATACACTGTAAATGGTGTTTAAATGGAAAATCAAACACTAGTTCTACCGACTTGTTTACATTCAACAGCGTACTTAATCGACTTGGCCGTTGAGTCAACGAAACGTAAAATTACAGTTCAGTTGGACACCAACTGTAAATTAAACCCACGTGTTCTGTGACTCAAGTAATTAAATTAGTCCGCCACTTGTACACATTATGCGAGGACCTGAATCTCCTTATTCCAATATCCAATATTTTCTGTTTCATACCATTTCTTATGGTTCATAGATATTGGGGAATCAGAACAGAGTTTTTAATATTAATTGAAGATTTAAAATCACATTGCTATTGTTAATAAAAAAAGTCTTACCTTATTTACGACTTCTGATATCAATCCTGACCAGGCATCAGAATTGCTATTGCTGTCAATCTTGTTCTCCTTTACGATTCGGAGCTCATCTATAATAAAATCATTTGATAATACAAACTATTTTATAGATTTTTCTTTATTTCATTGTATACTATTTATATCCAAATTTTATCACATCACGGGACGGAAAAACATACGGCGAAATGTGGAGGCAATTGTTGCACCTCTGCTTAATCCTTCGGGGAATACGGGCGTGTGGTTTATTTTTGTTATCTAAATTTTATACACTAAATACTGAAATAAAAATTCTTACATTTTATTTTGAGCCTCTTTGCAATTAAATCAAAAAGATCTTTACAAAAACCATAAAACTGATCTTCTTGGCGGCTATAGCCGATTGTATCGTGTTTTAGCATCATGTACGGTTCTTGGATGATGGTGGTAACGATGTAAGTTTTATTCGGATCCAAAGACGACGGCGAATGAAGTTGAATATACTTCGGTGATACTAACGTAAGACCTTGTTTGTCCGTCCACGTAGCCACCTAGAGAAAAGTGATCAGGCAATATTAAAAAGATCCCTATTATATTATTATAATGTTTTATACAACGCAATATATCGCGTGACTGAATACAACTGCATTTTTAAAATTAAAAAAAATTACTTTAGACTCATATAAAGAGAATGGGGCGGAAAATCTAAGGGAATCGTGGGTACGCTGAGTTACATCTCTGTCTACCCCTTCGGGGAATACAGGCGTGAGATATGTTTTTTTTATTTCAAGAATTTTCGTATTCAATGCATTAATTAAACCCACTTTAATCTAAAAGCGATTAACACTTTAATAAGGCTTGACCATCTCCAATTCAATTTGCATTCAAGAGATACGAATTTTTTTATTTTGTAAAAAGTGTTAAAAATTAACAAAACTAAAAATTGATATAATATAATAATCAAGATCTTAGCCGAAACTTTTTAAGAACCATGTCCACAACAAGGTAATGAAAACATGGATAGCTTAACTAACGAGGTGATGTTACTTTGAAATATATTTTCTAAAGTACATAACGGGTGTGCAATGTACTGCTAAATCACAAAGAACTTTAAAAATCAGCAAGATTCAATAAATAATTCATTCTAGTTATAGCGAATTTAATTTTAAAGAAACTCCAGTGTAAGGGAAAATAGACCTTGCTCAGGGCAATGTCTGGCAGCACTAAAATTTATAAACATTGCTGTTTTGTGTACAGTCGTAAAATTTATATTTTGAATATCACAATAAAAACGCATTAAAGTTTACTTTCCTTGTTTAAGGTTCAAGATATAGACATATTTTCTTGCTTATTTTCTTTATCAAAGTTCATAAAGAGTATATTTTCTATGAAGCCTACAAGTACATTATAACGAATACTTATTTTGTAAAAATAAAATTTGATTAAATCTAGCTGTTTTACGTCCCGTATTCGATTTTCCATTTCCAGTGGATGTAATTAAAAGAGTTTTAGTTTTTTTTAGACTAGACGGCAAAAGCACATAAAAATACGCTCTTAGACATATTCAATATCTGGACTCTTTGAAGATACGTAATTGCGCTGTAGATACAAATCTGTAAAATAAGATGATTTACAGATGCGTATCGTTCGCGACGGACTTGTCACTGTTTGTAAAAAAGAGTGAATTTACTGATGCATTATTAGTCTAGTAGAGTCACATGCAAAATCCAGGTTTGCATATGTCACAAATTAAATCGTTTTTTTTATTGATTAACAATAGGTCTATGTCGCGTTAGGGACCAAACAAATTTGAAAAAAAAAATTAAACAGAAGTCAATTATATTCAGTTTTAAATAAAAATGCACAACCTTAAAATTTTACATTTAGGAAATATATATAACTTTACCTGGATCATAGCACTTTCGACGGTCATTTCCACAACTTGCAAAGTAAAATTATATCTGTGACCTTCTTCGTCGAATGAAATGTTTCCCGTAAGACCCTCGATATCCGTCTAAAACAAAAAAAGAAAAGATTTTTTTTATTTCGTTACATATTTCTTTTATAAATGTTGTTGAATAGAAATTAATGTATGAATAGGTGTATGGCATTTTGTTTGATATTTCATAATTCTATTTAAATAAGCACTGTAAGTACACATGTTTAAATGTAACAATATGAGACAAATTCTATTGTCATAAGTTTTATACAGTAGGTACATACTTCATAGCCCTATTTTATAATCTAAGGATGTTGATCAAGTGAACATAACTTATTGTACAAAATATTATTTAAATAACAATTACTTTAATATAAAAAAAAACTTTATAAGAACATTTCTAGGTACTCTTTATCAGAATTTTCTTTCGAAGATCGAAAAACAATCGTTAGTTCAAAGTTATGATAACAGAAGTCTTTTATCAAATCAGTTAGGTCTTGGATTCATATGCGACGATTATAATGTCTTCAAATTAATTCTAAAATTATGGACTTTTTATAGATTAAGATTGTATTCCTAAAAAATGGTTAACATGAAAAAAATACAGAACTAATTCTAACTTAATTCTCATACAAAAATAGTAACATTGATCTAATATATTTTAGGAAAGGCACAAAATAGTCTAAGTGCGATTGTATGCCCACATATCAAATGCCACAAAGCGCCGACAACGTTGACGGTACAAAGCTAAACTTTCTTTAAATAGGGGCTCGATTTCTGTCGCTTTATTTTAAACTAAATGAATATTTGAATTAGTATTTCACATTCGAAAACTTCCTCGTTGACATTATCTTTTTGTGAAATTACCTTTATATAACGTTGACTACTTACCTATATTATTAAGTATAGATTTTGTACGTATTTAGCACTAAATGCCATTTATTTATATTTTGTCGTCTGAGCTTAAATTACACTTACCTTTTTTATCAACCTTGATATTTTATCACCATGCTCGAATGGTATTACCCAACTCTTACTAGGATTGCAGTCTATTACTTTAGTTGAGTTTGCTTGCGCTGCTGCCCGGCGTAATGCGGTTCTGAATGCGTCAGGTTTTTTCCTCATAAGTCTTCCAAGAGCGTCCATCAGTACTTGTACTCCATCGTACATGAGGGCGGTTTGTGCCTGATTGAGAAAATATAAATAAGAAGAATGTAGATGCTTTGTGATCGCCTTACCAATATAAGGGGGAGTATAAAGCTTGCATATTTTCTTGCTATTAAAACTCTTCGATAGACTTCGGAGATAGTTTTATTGTTTTTGTCACAATTCAAGCAGAAAATTAAGAAAAAAACATATTGTCAGAATTACTTCTGTCAGCTTATGAACGAATGACACAGAATGTATCTGAGTCAAATCACTACGATTGGAAATTGCATTGCAACAGTGGCGAATGCCATCGACGTGAGTCAATCAATCATTCTCGATCTTCCCACGGTCACTGGAGTGAACCATACATTGAACTACCATCAAGTTGATTTATATTCATGCACGTTTTTGACCATTGAAATTTAAGTAAAATTACATCACCTATTTAAAATACTATTTAATATTTTCTACTAAAGATTACTCATTGGTCCTCTTGCTTATTGTAATAATATTGAATTATTTACACTACGTTTTTTCAACACAAATATTGTTTTATGATTATTTAATGTAAAAAAGTAACATGAACTAAGTCAGTTTTTGAGAACAACCTTGTTGTTCGTGAAATTCCTATTCTTTGTCAGTTGTTTTATTGAGATCACTTGTCTAAATAACATCGAGGTAAAATCGTTAAAAGTACATTAAATATAGATATAAACAAATGTGCAAGTAATTAGTGTATACAATAAATAATATCTTGACCCAACAATTTTGAAGAATCTTAGTGCTTTTAAAGTTTTCAATACATATCAAAAACATATAATTTCGGTGGATCACTCAATGCATACATTATGATATATTACCATGAACTCATTACCAATTTCTCTAAAACAATTCTCAAGAGAGAACGTTGTTAAATCTAAAAAGGCCGAAGTGTAACTCGAAACGGCAAGATCATAATATGAAGTAATAATTTATGCCGGGTACCCACTTACGGTTTCATTAGGGTGTACGCAAGTTAGTGAAATCTACATAAACGCGTTATTACTCTACGTCGAAATTTTCTTTAAATGAAGCGTTATTTACCACCTCGGTGCTGGCTTTATGTAATGCTTTCGGTTTGTCGTATTTTTTTTGATACGGTACAGTAAAGAAGATTTATAAATATGCACTCCAGTTTTTGGGCATTTTTATACAAAAAAATTAAACTTGTGTCTACACTAATACTTAACCGTGACGTTGTCGGTTTTAAAGTGTGGCATGAAGCAGTGATGTCATTATACTTTTTCTATAAAAAGTTTTAGCTACAGAGAAAATTTTACAGTCGATGTTTTTTCGTAATACAGTAATTTGAATACATTTAAACACGGTTGTGAGAGTTGTAAGCTTCTTACCCTTACATAAGTAAATAGAGCTTAGTAGGACTTTAGTAGTCCTTTACTTACGAGGTGCTACAGACCATCTTTGGTAAATCATATGACATGTTCGGTTAAATAAAATATAATATATAAGAAACTATTTTTTTCTTTTTCAGGCTTTATAACTTTAAGAAATTACAATCCCTTTTATTATAAAATATTGTTCATGTAGTAAATCGTGGCAATTACAAATTTCAATCAATCAACGGTAACAAAGTACTACATAATTATAGGTATTATATATAGGTTAAGGACACAAAGTCAATACCTACTTGTATAATGAATATTTTATTAAGTTCATGGTTGGAATGAAATATGCCTGAATTCTTTAGTATCATTGAAATTTAGACTCTAAAACATTGGTCATAGAGATCGTTTGGAGTGGAATACCTGCCCAAGAGTCAAGTTCTTTGACTCTAAACATTATTATTTAGAAACAATCCGATTAACAAAGTACTGCGAAAATTTCCCGCAATTCAGAAAATTACGGAAAATAGTTTATTTTTGCCCGTTCAATGTTAAATTTATTGATCACGAATTCTATTCAAAACTTTCATTTTGTTAGTACATTCCACCAATCTAAAAAAATTAAAAATAGATAATTATATATATTTTTTAAACTGTTGTAACCCCATTAACATAATACGATAAGAAACATTTTTAACACAAAGCTTAGAGCAAACCTTACCTTAATATTTATTTGTATTGTAAACACCTAAGAGCAGAAAAAAATATTAAAAGTAAACTAAGGTCTATAATTATCTTACAAGTAACATTTTTTTATAAATGTTATGTTTTTAAATGTTCACCGAAGTCAGGGAGTGACAGATATGTGAACGAATCTGTTTGAATACTTGGTTACAGCTTTTCGACCATAATTTAAACTAGAATGCTTCTTGTATTTTAGTCTAAATATACTGTAAATGATGCTGAAGAAAAAAAACATATCATACGCCTGTATTACCCGAAAGGGTAGGCAGAGATGCAGCTAGTGCAACCACATTTCGCCATATATTTTTCCGTACCATAATGCGATAGGGACCGAGCCTATCGCCGTGTCGGGGACAAATCCCAAACTGAAGCTGAAGACTGAATATTATACGAATGAATCTTCATATTTCCAAACAAAATGTCAATACAAAATAATGCACTATTTAAAAAAAAAGTATAAAAAGTCGTAAAATGATAATAGTTACTGGAAAAGTGAAGTAAAATATCTGAGAATAAAAACACAAATTGTCACGATTTGCTGCAAGAAATTAAAAGAAAGAATCGTGCTATTGTTACCGGAACATTTATTTAGGTCAGAGTTTTGCAATTACATTTTATATCCTATACTATTTTTATTGTTAAGGAATTTTTAAAACAAAAACAATTGAAAGAAGAAATCGCAACCTATGATCAATATCAATATTGAAGAAATTGATTAAAAATTTTAAAAGTTTAAGAATTGTGACTTGATATTTAATATATATCTTCTCATACAACAATACATTTATCAAAGAAATTTCAGTACTTTTACTTGAAATACGTACAGGTCGTTGCTCGATCAAGTGTAGTTTCCCCCATCGCTACCTTTAGTACTCAAAACCTCTTTATCACTAATAGCTTCTGGTTCTACATACAAAATGAACAGGAAAAGGCACTTTAAAAGTATACTATTCAGAAGAAAAGCCAATGGTATGAAATGAATATCGCAAGAAATGTTTAAATACGATGGTACGATGTAAGCATAGGTTTTAAAAGTGTCATCATGCTGTGTGGACTAAACTCAATCGTTGTGCAGAGCGCTAATTAAACTGCCACTGTTAGGCAACGCATGTAGACTTGCGGTTGAACGATATCAGACCACTTACCGATATGGTCCCCTTGAACCGAGGATCCATTCTTCGTAAGCCGTCCATGAAATCGCGCACGATTTTACGCGAATGATCCACAATTCGGAAACCTGTTATATTAATGGCACCATATTCTGTAACTTCATTCTCCCAGTGATCGTCCATAACCTGTTAATTGAATACAAATATTAAAAAAAACTGTTATTACAAGATATAAATACGTTCCTAAAAAAGATAGGTGTATGATAGATATTAAAATTTAAAAAAAGCAGTGAGTTTATTAACCGAAAAACAACACCGGATTGCATTTTACACTTCTTACAACTAAACTGTTACAGTACGTACGTTTATATAATTTGAAGACTAAAAATCTGACAAATGTTGAGTGCAACTGGATGTTGTTGTTGGAGATATTAATTTTACCGTTCGAAATGAAATAAATACCACTTTCATAAAAGCAATATATATGGTTCTAAATCGGCCAAGAGTGAATTGACTTTTTTCACGTGCTGTGGCTTCAAAACGATTGACAATTGAGATCGCCTGCAATTGGTTGTTACACGTTCGACGTTATTCGGCGTCGGCTCAGTGAAACAGAAAAAGCTTACCAGACCACTGAGCATGTAGTGGTAGGTCCTACGGCCCAGTTGTACTTTTCGTACATGCTCCACTAGTATGCTTTTCGCATTTTTGGCGTTGCAATCGAGTACTATGCGTTTATTGCTCCATCGGTCATACTGTTCCAAAGCCAACAGAAATTCCATTGCATCTGATGCGTTATTAATTCGCTTCACAAGCGATATTCGAAACGTTGTCCGTCCCGGTTGCATGGTCTGGTAAAGTTGTTGCAGTCGAAGCAAACCTAATGACCAAAAGATTTCAAAGTTTACCCAATCGAATATACACATAACATTTATTATGTTATAGACGAGTAAGGAGATAATATTTTTACAGAGACGAGAAACAAATCTCTTTTCTTTGAATGACATAAAAATCTTGTAACCTTCAATTTAAAATTAAATTTTAAAAACAAGAATATTACATAGATTAAGTCTTTGTAGAGTTAAAAATTCATGAATTTTAATTATTATTTTTTTTAATTATTTTAATGAATAAAAGTCCAAACTTTTACAAGCGTTGCCACTTAGTTTCAATATGTTTCTTTTTTGTCAATAAATATATTTATTGTTCAAGAAAATAAAATTGACTCTATAGAGTTAATTTTATTTTCTTGAACAGCTGCTGAAATGGATTGGTGTAAGTAAAGTGTAATAAATTAGTACAATTCTTTTCTTTTAAACGACTCTCGAAAAGGGAATGGTTACATTGACATTGCCAGGAACATTTTCTTGCCGCTCTATTTTCCAACTCTCCTAAACCAATTCGAGTCCACGCGAATTTTATCGAATTAAACGCCCCATATAAAACAAGCCAAACGAAAAAAGGACAAAGCGGGCTCAGAAGAGGCAAAAAATAAAAACTCTTTTGCTCGGCGCGTGAGGGGGAGACGCGCGGGGCCTACACACATTGTTATAATATAACTGTCTAATGAAACGGATAAAATACGAAATATGGTCGTTTCGTGAATGCTAACACGCCGTGAAGGCAATTCAGTGCAGATAGTTTTTGTAAGTTGTTGTACTAGAATGGATTTTATGCACAAAGGAAAATTACGCGGAATATCTTTGTTTAAAATTCTTACTTACAGACTAAAATATCAAAAATATTGCTTGGATACAAATAAAACATATAAAATAATAGCGTAATGATCTACTTATAAAAGTTAAAATCTACATTATTATTCGCAAAACTTAAATACTATTACTACAACTACATGACGTCGATGTATTTGTAACAACCATTTACGAAACTTACCCGTCGACTTACAGGTCTAGACAGATAAGAACCCTAAAATTACTGTTGTAGAAAGGTCTATAAACTTCGTAGTTGATAAGTCTATAAGAATGATGAATACAGTAGCACAAAATTTGATAATTAAACTTAACGTTTTAATAACGTTTGTAATACACTATCACTATAATATTTATGTATTCGAAGAAAATTCGATCCAATTTTATTCACAGTTAAATTAAACCTCAAATGTTAGTAGTTCATTTGTTATAATTGAAAGAAAAATTATCAATGAAAAAAAATACAAAAGTCATAAATAACGTCATGTATCCTCATGACGGATTTGTTGTCAATAGCGCAGAAAGTAACTTTACTATATGCAGAGTGCAATGTATTTTTAAGTAGTAAAAACGCTTGCGGTGGTCCAGCACTCGGCTGGAGTTGTTTGAATGCATCAAGTACTACAGCGTGAACAGGTTTTTTGAAAAAAAAAAAACTGCGCCGAGGGCCGCTTCTCTATAGCTTTTTCAATGTAACTTTCCGCGGCAGTCTTTTATGTGATTAATCAAATATTCGTCTATTGAAAAAACTTCGTCAATTTGTTACAAAAGCAAATACCGACTTGGATTATTGTTTCTCAGCTTCATTTCTTTTTAAATATCCGGTTTTAGGAAATGATTTGAATGACGTGGTGGATAAAGCTCAAGAATAAAATAAATATTTGTTTTCGACGTGTTGACATTCAGTTATCTCCCTAGAAAGTAATGAGTTAAGAAAACATCCATCTGTATTTGAAGGTTCTTCTTACAAACGGGGAAAAATTTTGGTGTAGGTACCACTACGACGATTTGACAAAATATTGTGATGGCACAGTGTGTTTCAATTTTTAATGAGAACAATGTTAGAATCACACGACTTGTTATAAGATTAATAAACCTACGAATGTTTATATTAATCTATTTGCGAACTTATTAGTCGTCTTTAGAATAAATGTCTAAAATAAATTAAGGAATCTAAATAAAAAGTTAGATGTATTGAAGAACTAATTTGTCGTAAAATTGCTATTTATATTTTTAAGTATTTCTTATAATATTATAATGGGTTTGTTCGATTAAGCCGTATGATCCGATTAGCGGAGTTACACTGTTAAGAGATAAATGTGCGGTGTGAGATGCGGTCAAAGTTTTGTCTGCGCGGGAACTATTTCCCGCATGTGTCGCGTCTGAGCCGTGACCCTTGAGGTTTTCATCTGTCATCGGTCGACTAATGGCCTGTGACGTCAGCTGGCATCCTTTATGGATCAACATCTATTATAAACTTGTCAAATATGCCGACCAACCATTTTCGTTCTTCCTAATAAAATCACAGCTTTATATACGCTTGCTTAGAAGCAATTTGTTTAGACTTTTTACATAATACTGCCAAAAGAAAGAAATATCAATTTTTCATAAAGAATTAATTGAAAAGTGTGTAAATAATACAAGCTCGTAACATTTTTTTGAAGGTGTTACGTGACATTATCTTAATAATGAACATTTTTTGAACACCTAGACCACTTATTGTTTAGAAGAAAAAAAACTGCTTTTATAAAAAAAAATATATATAAGATCATTTTAAAATCAGATTATATCTTTTAACGAGACAAGGTCATTTATTAATGGAGATATTTAAAAATATATAGTATCAGTTTCGACTGACTTTATATTTCGTGCAAATACAAAATTATAAAATTAGCGCATCCACTAACATTGGTAATGAGACTTTGAAATACGGTTCTATTCGCGGTGCATCATAATTCGTGTGAGCACATAATGGATGAACGCTAACGATTTGGTAAGTCTGATTCGCTTTCTACCATGATATACTGCTACGCTAGAAACCACAACAGAATACAGTAAATATTTTCAGTTCATTTTAACTGGCTTTCCACCATAACGTATTGCGACAGTTTGCAAACAACATAAATATCCAGGTGTTATAATAATTTAAACGAACTACATTAAATCATTTGATTAAATTCTTTAAAGTGACTCATAAAATTGGCGGGATAAAGATGTATATAGAAAAGGAGGAATAGATATCGCGGAAAGCCTTAGAAAATCAAATACCCAACAGTGTACTGAAACAGATGACGGTAAACATCTTGGAGAAAGAGTTAAAAATTTGATAGTCTGCCAATACCTTATAGTAAAATGATAAAGATCCATTAGTGCTTAAGTGCAATATTTACTATTGTGATTAAATAAAAAAAATATCTTTGCTTGAATAAATTGCTTGAAGAAATTTTTAAAAAATTGAGGGACATAATGTTTAAAAAATATTTTTGAGTACTAACTTATATTGTTCTTAAATTTGAAGCTACATCTTTGGACGTTTGTAAAATCTAAGGAAAATAGGCCAGATATTTAGTCTGGGTTTCTTTGTAATAGTGAATAGTATCGGTAACGGAAACCCTATTAACAAAGTGTCATTGTCATTCTCTCTATCGCGTCCCTTTGGAATAGAATCGAATGGGTTTTAGATCAATTCATGGGACAGAGGACAAATTTAGTCGAAAAAATACTTCATACAATTGTATCAAATTGGGAGACATCGGTATAAAACAAGAATAGTTAACTCTACGTCATTATATATTATAATAAAAAATTATATATGAACTATATTGTAAGATGTGTAATGTGTGATTTAAATTTATGTACTAAAAAAATATGTTCAGTGTATATGATGACATTTTTTTAGAACCCCTACCATACCTGTAAATAAAATTAATAACAAGTAAGTACATAATAGGACTTTCGGAAAATTTTCACTTCAAAAACTTTCAACGGCTTCGGTAGAGCATTTATATTAACAGTACTGAAGCAAAAACTGCCTCGGTGGCTCAGTGGTATCACGTATTACGTATACGGTACCGCAGTAACGCTGAGGTCCCGGGTTCGATTCCCGGGTCGGGAAAAATGATATTGGGTTTTTTCAACTTAATATCAGCCCGGAGTTTGGAATTTGTGCCCGATATGGCGATAGGCTCGCCCCCTATCACATTATGGGACGGAAAAACATATGGCGAAATGTGGGTGCACTAGATGCACCTCTGCCTACCCCTTCGGGGAATACAGGCGTGAGGTATGTTTTTTTTTTTTTTTTTTTTTTTACTGAAGCACTGCCGAGGTACAGAATTTGAATCGACCTATCACATTATGTCACCATCAAATTGTAGGTGGACTAATTATACCTAGGGAAGTACAGGCGTGAGTGTATTTTTTAGACCTTGCATATAATTATATGTATGTATTAAGTACAATTCGTAATTGGCCAGTTCACCCAGAACTAATCCCTTTCATAAACGTATTAAGCGCGGCTCTCGTGCTGTTGGGACTCAAATGAAAATAAATTATTGAGCGAAACGTGCGAGTGTTTCAGTTCGAAACGTTAAATGGAAAACTCTCCGTCCCTTGATTAGTCGTATCGACTTTTGTATTGGTTTGTATTCGCAGTTTGGGTGTCGCCGCTTCTGTATCTTCAACAATTTCGTTGATAGGATCCTTTTGTTCTTTTTCCTTCAACCCTATATTCTCATATTCTGGCTTATATGATACAAATTGGATTAGAAATACGCGATCTGGTGTGCTGCAGAAATTGATTTTAGGTAAGCGAAACGTTTTTTATGAGCATTACTTACAAATTGAATTATCATCTCTTCAAATATGTAGCCCCTCAAGGTAAAATAAAAGGATCTCCGAATTGGTTTGTGTTTCCTCTGCTATTACATATATAATATAGGAGCAAATTTAAAAAAATAGACAGTTTAATCACATTAATGGAAGTCGTTATGATTGAAAGTAAAATATCACGTTTCGTTCTATGTAGCGTTTAAAAAAATGTTTCTGCATATTATATCAATTGTCATTTGAACCTTGTCAGTTAACTTATCTATGATTATTAAATGATAAAAATTTAAAATTTCTACAAATTGTCCATTGACTAAACCCTGTATAGCATATATTGTTACACATTAAATTACGTGGCTAAATATCTAAACATCAGCTAAATTTTACTTCCTTGAGTTTAAAACTTCGATAAGATGAAACACCATAACTCGTTCAACTCAATTATGCCTTCGAAATTTAAATTATCGAAGTTTTAATTCAATTAATAAATCAGAGTCGAACAAGACCTTTCTGTTGACCTCACTTAGACATAAATACTGTTAACAGTAATTATATTCATTCAAATAATTTAAGCTTTTATACACAAACCTATTAACGGTTGATTTTACGACAATTATTTGATTCTTATATGAACAAGGAGGCATGATCACCGATGCCATGACCAAAATTTCAAAGGGAAGTACAGTAATTGCTTGGGAATGCATTCCCTGAAACACCTCGATAGCCATGCGTACTAAGGATGGGGCTTGGGAATTTATAACGCTTATTTCGATCGACACACTATATTTATGCATAATTTTTTGTCGATACATTGTTGAGGTACAAACAATTTTTAGACAACTTTTTATTATACTAGAGATTTTTTCGGCTTTTTACGGGTAGAAGAGTGGCCATCGATTTTTTTTGTTATTATCTACCAGTTTAGTTTATCTTCATCAGTTATATTTTTTTTATATTTCAGCTAATATGCACAAAATATTAATATTTTTTTTCCAAATTATTTTCACGAATCCCGACGTATCAGTTTCGTTTTTTTATTACTTTTCTCTGCTTATTAGGTTTTAATTTATGATTTTTTTATGTGTAAATAAGTATGTATACTATATTTCACATTCAAACTTTGATAAATTGATCCTTCTGAATAATAATTGATGAATAATATAAACCCGAGCAGCAATTCCCGGTACTTCAAGGCATTTGAAATCCCGTGAATTATTTCGTCGGCGTCTGGTTATTATTTAAAATAAACAAATAATTACCAAAATACATAATACTTTGGTGTAACTCGTGGCAGAATTCGCTTAATGTATTTAATTTTATATTAAAATAAACTGGTTCCCGACTGCCGGCACTAAAATAAATTAAATTTCAATATTATCTGCTATTTTACCTCGAACCTGGCATCTCAAATAAACTAATTAATATTTTATAGATATAACAAGGATTAATAATTGATAAAAGCACCTCGTGCTAGAGAAGGACTGTTAAAAATGTGTAGTTGCTACTAAAACTGTGTCATAATTTAAACTGCAAACAATATAAATATATTTATCATTTACTATCTTCACTAGCATATTGTAATTTCAATCAATTCTTGTATGTTTAAATCTAAGTTATAAAAAGTAACTCATTGTTTTAAATTATTCCAGTTGGAATATCGTATGGTTTACCGTTTGTAGGCCGTTTCACGTATGATAATAAGGGAAGCGTTTCGTTCTGCGACGCATTGGAATTCGATTTATTCAATATATTACCATAAAGATTCACGAAATTAAGTCATGGTACGAATAAAATGCATTCCGAATAATGGAATATTGTTCATAAAAATTGTTTATTGTTTATTTTAACCGCAAAAACTGTGATTTTAAAAAAGTTCCGCATTGTTTCGATAACGTATTATTGGTCGTAGATAATGAATAAGTCGGAAAGTTTCGAGAATAATAGCATCGGAAGGACATATTTTATAAAGGATCTACGGAAAATAGATTTTCTTCTCTTGAACTATTGGACTACTGCCATAAAAAGTGACTATATATTTTGCAACAATTTCGCCTGTAAATAAAAACAATATAAATATGTGTGCACAATGAAATAATAGAGATTTGATAAGATACATATTCTATGATAAAAAAAAGAGGCGCTAAAGTTCTAAATTGTCACATGACATACGAGTAATACTAATTTAAATTATGTCTTTGAACATCGATAGTTTGAATTGTGTACGTACTGTACTGCAGAATGTATTTGATAACTCTGTTAGTTTTCAACTACAATCAAATTGTTAAAACTTTCAAATTACACTACGAATAAGGATTTCGTTGGTTAAAATTTTTAATAGTTACGGTTCGCGGAAACCATGTTTTTATGCCAACAAACTGGTTTAGTGACTGAATTGTACATAAATTATTTATTTATCACATTCTTCGCCAAACACGTAGGGGTTTAAAGTAAGAATTAATAAGTAATATTTCAAATAATCCACCCCCGTACATACCTCAAATCACCTCTTCAGCTAATTTTTCGTTGACCGTGGGTCTTCATTACATAGTAAGCATCGAAATATAAATATTTATGTCCAAAGTAGGGAAATAGATAGAGGTAGCTGCCAATCGTCGACTAAGTAAGTCTAGACATATTATGTTTTCTAATTAAATTAATTTGCAATCAATTGTGTTAATCAGTTTTGCAAAAGATTAAAAATTCTAATACAATCTCTCAATGAAGTGATCAAAGACCATACTAAAGGTATCTTAATTTCATAGACATAGAATGTATTTAAAACTCATTGTGACATCTTGAAAGGGTATAATTATTTATAAAGTTAGCATAGCAGGATTAATCTAGCACAGGTATTGTGCACATTACGTAATATATAATACCTCATGGAAATGAAATGGAAATAGTCATAATGTCATCTATTATTTTATAAGGTTACAAATACTCTCTGCGATAAACTTTTTATGCATCAATATAAGTTTACTAAGAGCGTTTCATCTTGATCTAGTTTCCTGTGGTATACAGTATGTCAGCGACCTAATGCCTCAATGTAGGATAACATCTGTTGTATTTTTTTTTGTGCTGTTTATTTAAGAAAGAAGAGATATCGCATAGAGATTACATTACTTATTCTGTATCTTTATACAGTATCAATTTTTTTTCGCATGTTAAAATACATTTGGCAGTTTTTCTTCCATTGATTGAGTTTTCTATTTCCTTTATACGTAGATGCCGAAAAACACCAATTTAACTAGGGCTTCTTCCTCCTATATTTCTCCTCGCTCACTAAGCCCCCACAACGTCGCCCCAACACGTCTTTGTAATACATAAACACATATTGACATAATTCTAAGTGACACCAATATTGTGTAAAGAGTATGTGACATGACTAACTTAGGTAGAGTAATTTAGAGTGACTTAAGAAAAATTATGAAATTTTATGCATGCTAACGGTCTAAAAGAGACTGGAATTTTTCCTCCATAAATAGTGAAAGTTAATCAATGTCCGACGAATTTTCGCTACATACTTTATCATGAACCTTATCTAAGCCTATAAATGAGAATATTTTTTTATGGTCGCTAGCCAATAATACCTGTGTAACCAATACCTTCCCTAATGCTGGCTTTTCTATGCCATATATATATACTTATTTTTCAAAAAATATTTTTAATAAGTCAT
This sequence comes from Papilio aristodemus, assembly GCA_016277805.2. Lineage (NCBI taxonomy): Eukaryota > Metazoa > Arthropoda > Insecta > Lepidoptera > Papilionidae > Papilio > Papilio aristodemus. Next base: position 5,802,191 of record JAABKM020000025.1, on the reverse strand, counting down.
TGTTATTTAAAAATAAACACCACAATTTTTTTTTTACATAAATATAAAAAAAATATTTTTCTAAAAATGAGAACGAATACAATTCTTTTTCTTGTAGCATAATTAAGCAACTTAACTTTAACACTGGATGATGTTACAAACAATTCTACATTCAACTTTAATTCGAGCACAATTAATGTTGCATGCAGTGAAACATATGGGCAACATGAGTTCGAAAATACAGTAATTACATGATGTTGCTAAAGCAATATCCGTTGGATATGAAGCGGAGCCAAAGCTTTTCACATTAACATTTATTTTTTTCCCATTTTACATCCACGCTCGCCGGCTTTATTTTGAATCAAAAAATGTGTATCAGTTTTTTCTTACTATGTGCTGAAATATTTTAACGTAGGTTTCATTATGAGAACTTTACAGAAGAGTAGGTAAATTAAGTTAATCGAGTATAAAGTTCAATATATCAATTAGTGGGAGAGCGATCCGACATTACGGTTAACGATTGAAAGTTCTCGTTTTTAGACGTTAACTTCATTGAAAATTTAGTTCGGGTTCATTTTCTATGCGAACAGTAAACGCCATTAATATTCATTATTGTTTATGAATTAAAATTAATACAACTTCTTCAATAGCCCTCCAGCTCGATGGAGTCCTTGAAGTGTCTCGAACCGACCAGCTGAGATCCTAATAACTCAAAGTAAATAACGTTTTCACAAACTCCGTGACTCTCATCAAATTAATTATGAACTGAATGACATATAAAGAACAATATTGTTCAGCTTTCTGCTTTTCAATAAAGAGATTTCCTTTACATTGTCTTTTACATCAAGAGATTAACTATTGTTGAAAGAGTATTTTATTATATAAAACAGACGACTTACAATTCTATTGAAATTGACAACCTAAGTTTCTTTATCATATTTTAGGAAAATATAGACATTACAAATTTTTTTATTTATTTTTTGGTTCGCATTTTAAATTTAACTAGGTACCTTCCAACTCATAAAAACAAAATCATTTGAGCCACATTTGAGAGTACTTGAGTATATTTGGAGTATTGTCAAGGATTATAATATACTGATGTACCATATTTTCTTAGATTACGCTTTATTACGACTTTTCTCGAGAACCGAAATTATTTATCTAAAATTTTCATTTATTTATATCAAACGTTTTTCTTGTAAAAATCTTTGCTACTTTCTAATTACTAGTCTTATAGCATTTTAATGCCTTACTTCTAATTACCTCAAGTATTTTGAGATAAACAGTTTAAAAAGAAAAATTTTCTCGGTCTCCGAATAATACTTATCCAAATGCAATCTTCAATTCGGTAAATAATGCCATTAACTAATGAATCCCCTTTCAGTCGTCTCTTCAATGCTAATACATACTACATACTCTATACTAATATCTGGTTTATATGGAAGTGACAGTGTATGACTCTGAATCGATTAAATGTCTTGGGTAGCTGCAAAGCAATTATTATATCAATTATGCCAAACAATAAAACTAAATTGGTTTAAAATGAAGCCCAATTTTATTTTACTTATTTTTTTGTCTTTATTTCTTTTAATAATATTAAATTGTTAACTTCATTTATAAATTAATTGAATAAAATTCTCAATGTAAATTTATAACGCTTTTTCCTTTCTAGCTTACCTAATCCAATGAAAACGGGCTTAATGCCACACACAAAATATTCTTTTGTTTTACCGACTATCCGGGGACAGATTTGGGTCACCAAATTTTTATAATAATATACTAGGTTACGTTGGCTTTTTTGCCTGTGGAGAATTATTACAGGATATTGCTATTTAGATTTATATAAATTTTTCGGTTTGTACTTGTTTCAATTAATGGGTTATCGATCACAATAATTAATCTTCTATATCGTCTTTTTTTACTTTAAATTGTCTGAATATCTTTGTCAACTACCAACATTTGAAAAAATTTTCTTTTTCATTTTTAAATGAAATATACAGTTACATTGTAATGTCAAGATATATTAAAACCAAAAATTCTAAGCTCTATTCTAAATTCTATCTTTTGCATACCATTTAAGTTATTTGGTCCCAAATATGTGGGAACCTATGTCCGTAAATCACTAACTTACAAACAACAACAAAAAAAACATCAATGATTTGCGTAAAATATCTTGCAACTATACTAAAATAACTGTTAACATAGACTGTTACACACGCTCTTATCTGCGAAGGGATCGGAAGCGGTGCTACTAGTGTCCTCGCTTTTCGTCATATGTATCGGCATCCCATGTTGTCTAGTGGTCGAGTCTATCGTTATATAAGGCATAATTCCAGATGTCAAATAAAATTGTTTCACTTTTGGTCGACCCAGGAGTCGAACACAAGACCTCAGCAAAGCAGCCGTAAAACAATAGTGCCACTGAGGTAGTGGCAATATATTGTTTTGAAAATAACCAATGTTAGAAATTTTAGCAAAGAAGTTCAGACGAATGCACTTAGAATTTTGATCTGATTTAGCTTTATATCATATGGAATCTAAGCAATGACTTAGTATTCAAGTGGAACGGCTTGATCCAGGCAATTGAATATACAGCTATCGCATACGCTAGACCCATGAATACATTATACCAAACCTTTAAAGCCTCGCTATTATAGGATAAGCGAAGAACCAAGACTTGGGGTAAATATTTAATGTTTGAGTAAGATAGGTAACGCAAACAGACAACTATCATATAGTTTTGTAGTTTAGCTTACAATTTAGCTGTTACAACTTGTATTTATACTCCTTGGCAAATAAAAATGTGACCTATTTTTAGCTTATAATGCTAAACCAAGATTTCAATCTATGTTGAATTGTAATCTACGGGACTTTACATTTATATTATGGATGCTCAGTTTCGTTTAAAAATTTTTTTTATAGATGGAAGTAATCGAACATGAAACAAGTAACCTTTACATATAACATGCCTAGATTTTGAGTAGGAAAAAGTACAACAATAAGAAGAACGAAGATTTTCTTCTTATTGATTTTTCTCTTTTTTTTGAATTGTCACTGTTAGCCTGTAAGAGGCTTTTACAGATTCACTTTTTCTCATAAAAACGTTAATACCTTTACTTAATTCCTATTTTCCATAAGTTTATAGATAAGTAGTGTACATTTATTTAATATGCGGGTAAGGCTAACTTGTCACTTTATATTTACAAGATCATGAAATCATCTCTATATGAAAAATAGCAATACGATAGCATTTAATCCAAAGTCTTTAATACTTAATATTAGAGGGATATGTATGTTTGACTGATAGAGACTACATACGTACATCGACTAAATGACATTGTAAACTTATACGGACAAGATTGCTAATTACAGATACGATAGAATATTTAAATTTTGTAAGGTCTGATAGATATGTAGTGGTCAATACTCTTCCCCAAATACCTTAATACCCACTAGGCTTATTGAAAGATTAATTAAAATTAGCCGTTATTGTTTTTATTATTCCTATATTATTAAAAGACACGATAGCTTATTTAATTTGAATTGAAATTATAATTTGATTTGAAATTTAAAATTCCAAAATAATATCCGCATAAAAATGAATTTAAATTGAGCCAAAACGATTTCAATATAACCTCAAACATTACCGTGTCACGTAATATGTGACAGTTGGCAGAGAATCATGTATGATATTCAATGGAGCCGTTCCTAATATGTTCGCGACTGCTCTTCGGTAGCTATTAGTGACTTATGCGGACCGCCAGCGCAGCGGACGTCAGAGTACCCGCACAGAATAAATTCAGCACTGATATTATCTAAGTGCTCCCTTGCTTTGCATAGAATTTATCTTCCACGTTTGAATATCGAACGCTGCTTTATCTGCGGCTTATCGCGTAATGAAATCACACAGCGCCGGTACAACTCACCGAATGCGCTGAGAGATCTTCTCCACTGTAGTGTCATTTCCCATTTTAAATAAAATATCATTGCAGGTAACGAAATAAAAATATGATATAACATTTACTTTAACAGTTCAAGATAATAGTCCCACAAAAGGAACAGATTAATAGCTTATAAGTAAAAATAAAAATGACAATACGCTATGATCAACGTCCGCACTAAATTATGTTTAAAGATACTATTGTAACATTTTAAGCTAAAATTTAAAAAGTACTTCCTTTAATACTATAAACATTGCTTTATTATATCTGTTTATATAAATGAATACCTGGATAATCGTCCTTTAAGCTGTCTTAAAAATCAGATTATAATACAGCTCTGCCTACCCCCTCGGAGAATACAGACGTAGGTATTTTATTAACCAGTATATATAATTATTAATTTTTATTTTGAAAGAAGTAAAAAATACTTTACGTGATATATTTTTTTTATTCTATAATAGGACAAAAGAGACGCTGTGCGCCTAAAAAGGGATCACCGACGCTCATGGATATCTACACAACAGAGGTACTATTTGATTGCTGGGTACAGCTGGTTATAAATTAAAATTAAATGAATTGAGTGTCTCATTAGTTTTTACTAAATGATGCAGAAAAGAAAAAAAATGTATTAACAGAAAATCTATTTGTAGCTATTTCTCGTTCACGTAAGTTATTTTAACCCATTGTATAAGCTAGAACGGTACACAAAGGAAAGAAAATCAGTTGTTGGGTCATTATGTGAAGTGTTGCAGAAGAGGCGTAAACTTTGAGGAAGTGAAACTTTGCCGCTCATGCGGAAATGAACAAGACCAAGTTGGTGTAACTAACATGTAATGAGCGAGAAGAATTGCGGTGTACGAGTATAATGTACTTTATTAAATTAACGCTATAATAACTTCCTAAAGCTTTAGCATTTATTATAACCGACTAACGTTTTCCAAACAACCATACTGGGCGATTTATATTTTTATATGAGTTTAGACTTCACGATCTTTGGTAAAAGGTCTTTGATAAAATTGCTTCCTAATATCACGATGAAACTTTCCATCTCCAGCGATAATTCCAAACCGATACGAGTTTAGGTCTTTTAAGAACAAAATGTGGTCTTTACTACTCACGAACAGTTTATTCTCAATACTCAATTTCTTATGTCATAAATTTCAAAATATAAACATCATTACGTCTAACATGTTCTATTCGAAGTCAAATCAATCAGTCGCACGTTGCAATATCAGATTTATTATGCGTCTCAATCAGCGGTACATTCGTGTGCATTGCGAGAGACGGCGCACTGTTGCCATAGTTAATTAATTTCGAATTAGCTGATTTCGTATTATGAGTTTCACTAACATTGCAATAAATATTACTTTTGAAATTTAAATATGTCAATTATATTGAAGTGTGACTGTGATAATGATGAATGAGAACTGGTATAAAATTACAGCACGAAATTGATAAAACTCCTAGAGTTAAATCCACTTCAAATCAGGCTTAATGATAATAATCTGTAACATTTATCAGATGTATATGTTTTATATGTTATTAATATTACCATTGATAACTACATATATTACCAAATTGTTGTAAATAGAGTGAATGGACGGATTGGATAATGTTTCACATATAATTGACAGATTATAAAAAGACGCATTAAAAGTATATAAGGGATAATCAAGCTGGTGATAAGTCTTGTATAGTTACGCGTAATCTGATATGGGTAGTTGATATCTGTGTCATTTTTCCAAACAATCATCGTGTAAGCGGTATAAAAGGTAAAGAGACGCGTGTCGCTGTCACAAAGCCAAAGAATTAAGCTGAGCGATAAAACTTTGCTTTTGGACTATACGAAACCTCCTCTTCATAGTTAAGCTTTGTCAGCTTTTTACGCGTATCTTTGTCTTGTAATTGAATCTCTATTATGAGCGATTTTTTTATGTTAATAGTTATAAAATAATTTTACGATTTAAAATCCACAAAAATATATATCCTTCTGTTCCCAGAAGAGATACGTAGGCAACTAGTGTACCCACATTTTATTATATATATTTTCGACTCAAGATGTGATTGATATTTATGATACAATTGTTCGGTTCTAGAACTTTTTTTATGTAAATTCAATGCCTAGACCATTTCATTTACTAGATACATACACAAATATCTCAAGAGTAAATTGAAACCGTCAGAATATATTGAACGAGGTCAGTCATCTCCTCACATTACGACTCACTGAAGATGACAGACTGAAGTCTATGGGCAAATTGTATACTGCAATTCTATTGATACATGTTGGCTAAATTTGCAAACGTGTAGTCCTAATTTGTTTTTTTTTTTAATTAATTAAAAGTTCTTGAAAATTTACTTGTAAGTAGCATCTTTAGGAACAAAATAAAACTATCAATTATTGGATAAATCTGTTATCAAATTTACCAAACCTGTTTTATATTTATTACATACTATGTATCAATCAAAAAAGTTAAACGATAAAAGCAATTTAACTTATGAAGTCTAGGATCTCACTTACTAGAATATGAATCAAGTTGAAACGGTGTTTATAATAATGCCTGTCCTGTTACATTTAACCATTATTTTCTTTATGCACACAGTAAAAGTCGGTCGAGTTAAGTTGAGCAACACGTGTATGCGTAGTGAGGCGACTATAAATCCAAGTAAGTTTCATAACTCGAAGCAATAGGTAAGCAACGGAGTCCCGAATGAGATGTTCTGCTCCTTTACTATAAACGTTATTTATGCCTCCAACCAAATCCCTGGGAGTTTGGGGCAGAGGTAAAATATATAAGTAGGTCAAACTGCTATGTTCTAAATTATATTAAGTTACTGGTGTTGCGTATAAAATAATATAATTAATACTTTATTTGTACCCTTTTTATACCACTTTTAGTATGGATATACACATCAAAGTGTGGTTTCACCTCTGCCTACCGCTTCGAACGAGGCGTGAGTGTGTATATGTTAATTTAAAAATTTAAATTTTGTATTTTTATTAGCAGAAAGGGATAGAACACTGGCATAGTGTCAATAAAGAAAACATTTCTATCTAACAGCAAAATATAATCATAAACTATTCGATCAAATTAAACAAAGTTTTGTATCGGCGACAGGCACCCTATTAAACGGGATGCTGTGACTATTAGCAGAAGCCAGGCAGCCGCAATCTCTTTCGTGTCGACATTTTATTATCGGACGAGTTGGCCGCGTTGTAATCCCAAGCGAACGGTACAATTTACGATTTATAAAACCGCAGTTTCTGTTGTAAAGCGAAACGATAAAGAGAATGTTACGAAGCCGACACCCGTGCAAAGCTTAATACGAACCCTGACCCTTATCTTAATATTCACTGATATTAAAAAGTTAACAAAGGTAACGATGGATTACGTACTTTGTAGCAACACGACTCAATTTTACGTAGGGAGGAGAAAATCTTATACCACAATATTATTTATTAGTCGTAATTGTCTAATACGTTTTCTTTAATAATAGTTTTCTCTAAACATATCCTTGTAGAAATAAGAAGGTTAAGGTCTAAATAACTTTTCACGTGCATCCCACCGTATATTATTGAAATCGTATAATTTTTATTTAAGTAATTATACAGTATATCACGAAAAAACACTTTGAAAAGACTTTTATTTATAATCTTATGTGATATAAAAGAATGTAGTAAACACTATATTTTATATTTCAAAAGTTTTTCTCACTATCAACCCTTATCAGACAACAAAACTGTAATCAGTAAACAAAAGCGTTCATAGTATGTGAAGTGAACAAATTTATATTATACAAACTTAATTTTCCTGTTTGTGATACCGGCGTCGGGTAATCACTCGATATTATCAATTAGTGTAATTAATTATGATATTAGCGTTGCGTTCTAAAGCAAATCACCACAAAATTGAACTATTATAATAGAATATTGATGACTGATGTTAACGCTTAGTGTGTTAAGCTGAGAGATTATACTCACAAATCCAGTTATTGATGGTATTGTAATAAATATGTGATCATAATCTAGTGGTGTAGGCAGAGATAATGAATTTTCATGTGGCACACCTCTCTCGCTTCGTCTACATTTATAAATCTACGCATACTACACGCATATTACATACGTTTTGGTTACTGCACCCAAAGTCCTAATATACATCTAATATACTTTCAAAATTCGCATCTTCACGACATTAACTCTACACTGACATTGGTATTGAAATTGATTAAAATTGTTTAAAATTGAACATATGTTTTGACCACACCTTAAGTATCTTATGTAATAAATTTTCATTAAACAACTTTTTTTGGGCGTATAAATTAAAATAAAATGATAGAAATGATAATATTGCATCAATATTTCACATGTTTCAGTAAATTCACTTTAGTGTGGGAACTGTGAGGAATTTTTCTTTCACAAAAATAGCTTTTAAGTAATAAATTAGGTAGGTCAGACTTACCGTCGTGGGAGTCATACATGTAAATGATATCCTTCCATCCGTAGTACAAAATAGTGTCTACAACTGCCTTGTGATAATCTGGCCTCATGCTTACCGCGTGATCTATTAGCCCTGAGGATGGTGGTATTACCTATTAGTAAAAAAATATATTTTGTTATTCCATTTTTATGTTTATAAACATTAATTAAATGGCTAAATTTATTAAAAATTATATGTAACTCGCGTTCAAACATAGTGCTTCAAAGGATAGGAACACATATTACCGGCGTTGATTAGACTTGACTTATACTTAACTAGTGTGTACGATCCTTCTATCGTCATTTTAAATCAAATATGCCTTTGTTAAGCATTGAAATAGAACATAATAGAGAAACAACTTCGAAAAATAGACTATCGATTTTGATGAGTTTAATTTTTGCGTTGCAACGCTTAAACTATTCAAAAATAAAGATTGTTTGTAACGCTTTTCCTTATAAAAACGATGAAATGTCACTTTGACGCTGAAAAGCGAACAAATGACTAAATGAAGTGTAGATCTAACAATGATAAAATAAAGCCTATGCTCTATTATTAAATATCTCAATGTTAATAAAGATTAGTTTATTTAGAAAAATATGAAAGTAAAAACAACAGTAGGAATTTTTTTTTTTTTCGAATTCCGTATGAAGGCTATAAATTAGGAGGAATACAACGCCGACGCCACTGACGTGGCAAACGATGGACATGAATGTAATGAAACTGAAAACTCTTGAGCGGAATTTTTTTAATTTTTATTTTCCTGTACACAATTTTTGGGAAAAAGTTTAATCAATTATAAAGATTTTTACATCATACTTTCGGACTATAAAATAATGTAAAGTTAATCACATTATGTATAACGCAATCATAATATATTATGAATAAATAAATATACTTTGTAGTGGTTAAAATGTTTTCCTTAAATAACTCCGCAACTTGATTACACTGTTTAGTGGTACCAAGTTGCGGAGTTACATAAAACTTTATTAAACTTATTTCTTGTATATTTTGTTTTTGGCTCGGATCTTGATTTCATTAATTTCACAAATAAATTTCAGCGATTGCTATTAATAATTTAAATTGTAACGAGTCAACGTGTGACCAAACTACATACAAAAGCTTAATTTTAACAAATCGTTCTCGGAAGCAAAACATCTAAAATTGAATCAGAGAAATGACTGTCAGCGAAATCCGGTAGACACTAACTTAAAGAATTCAACTTTTTCCTTAGTCTGAACATTTATATTCATCAACGCTAACGCTTGATGGCGACATTCTGCTTTAGTGAACGTGGGGGAAAAAAATACCATTTCTCGGTTCTTTAATAGCACTTGCATCACTCTATTTGCTATGTTACGCATTTGGCAAATTGCTTACTTAAGTGCTTAGACATATGGTGTGAATAAAGGAATACTTTTTAAAGATATCACAGTGAATATGTTGTTCTATTATTATGTCAGTTAGTTTTAACTATATAAAAAGAAATGATAACACTGTACCTTCTCAGGGAACCATGGTGTGACGAATGGCATTTGGAATGTATTGGTATAAGAATGCAGCGTGTCAAAAGATTCCGGTGTCACCGCGCCCAGCATGGCAAACACTCCACGCGCGAATTGATTACAAACTGTAACAAATCAAATTATGAATATTTTTCATAACACGTATTGTATTTTAGATTAGCATTAATCTACACCAGTAGAAAAATAAGTAACTTTATCAAAATAGTTAACGATACAATAATTTTTTTTTCATGACAGCAAAATATTACAACTCAGATCCTTGTTTATAAGTTAAAAAAAGCTAAAAGCAAACATCGGTACTTTGAAGGGAAAAGGTTTCATGATATCGCTTCATGTTTGTCTTCGAAAAACGGCTAATCTGTATTAAATTTGCTATTATTCTTTACAACTCAAAATTTATTACTAATTTAAAAATTTATGTTTAAGTAAATAAGTTAAATATCACATAACATTAAAATACGACAGAGCTTTTATAAACATATTCACAACTAACTTAACTATAAAAGTTGAACCCGGTTACATTTGAAAGACATAGAGATTATCAAGTTCCTCAAAGCCGCAGGAAAGCAAAATGTATTTTCCTAATTAATGCTTAGAAATTTTGGGTTACGCATTTAAATTTGTACTAAACATCGACATTTCCTAATAATAGTTTTGAATATATTTTTTTTGATGTATTCTTATTAAGGTATTATTAATTTGTCTTTTAAAACTAAATCTTTTATAACATCCATTATTAACAAGAAAAACGTTTTAAATATTAAGGTTCGTGCAACTAAATGTTTGATATAAAATATTATAACTAATTTTCGGTATGTAGTATTTGTCATTTATAAACAATACCCGCAAACTCATCATTCTACATGGTTTCGTGAAATGCAAACCTCGTTGTAATGTTACCGCCACATAGTTTCCATGTTGCGGATTCAATCGTTTGTACATTTTAATTATTCTGCTACTTCTTAATTTACCGTTTCAATCATATTGATATTGGCCTGCCCTCTCGAACTTTTCCACGCCGATATCGAAAGTTTTAAGTAATGTCTATGTTTGTTTTTTTTTTCCTTCATTTACACGCAGTTTTTTCAACGTATTGGTTTTTAATGGTGATTTATTTAGAATTACATTGAGGTCATATTTGCATCAAATTCATTTAATAAACATTTACATTTAGTAAACACTTATGAATTATTCTCATTATTGTCATCCGACTATCATACTTATATTACAAGACGAAAGAATATCAAAAATCGTATAGAATCATAAAAACAAAACCGGTCAAAGTTTTCTGCTGCTGTATGGATTTAACTGTAATACCAAAAACGTTAAAATATCGTAGTCCGAAAGAAAATAAATGTAACATGTTATGTTATTTACACATCATCATTCACTACTAGCTATCTGCCCAAATTAAAAATAAACATAACCATTGATAAACGAGCTTTCCATTGGTAAAAAAAAATCGAATAATATTTTTGAGTGTTAACTTTTTTTTTTGAAATATTAATATTGATATTAGCGCCTACTTATTATGTTTATGAAGTTCACAAATCAAGACTAAGAACAAATTTCTTACTTCAAAAATGTAAATAGATAAGTTAAGTAAGAAAATTCTTTTACTTTAAAGTATATTAAATTTAGCCCCAATGACAGGCTTTTAAGGTAATTGCGTTAGGGTGCAATTACAATGGACGGAGGTCCCCGGAGCGGATGTCTATCACTGAAGATGAAATAATATCCGAGATAAAATGAATGAGAAATTTTAGTTAAGAATCACTTTCGAGGCTTAAACTTTTAAGTGAACCACCATTTTCTTAGCAACTCTTTATTAGACGCAAATGAATTTCAATGAAATTGTGGAATATTTTTGTATTACATAAATTTAATATAATTCGCTTAATATTCAATGGCTTTTTCTTTACAAAGATTCTGTAAATTTATAAATTATATTCAAACAAATTTTAACATTCTGTACAAATAATATATAAACAACTAAATTAAAAGACGTTTACTGCGTCCAATTCATCATGTATTTACTAAATTGAATTGTCTATTAGTCCCGGATACATTCATCAAACCTCAATTTACATAGATACGAAATGGCTAAGTATCTAGTTACATAGATAGTGTTATTTATATCTATTGTATACGTAGACGTTGTGTAATTTATTACTAGAAGCGACGTACGGCCTAATCATGTGACTGAAATGGCAATTCGACTGCAGATCTCAATCTACTATAGCTTAGAATAAAGCTAATTTCAAATCAGCTTGTTATAAATTTGCATAACCAACTTTGTTGAAACAATTTTAATACCTACCTAGTATTCAGTATTAACCTTTTCGTTAAAATAACTTTGTATTTGTACAAATTCAATCTTGTACTCCAAAGATCAATTATAATATTCTAAATCAATATTAATGAATATCAGATATTACAATAATGGTTAAAATAAACTTATCATACAAAAGTTTATCAGGATATATAAATATCAGAATGTCTAGAAAATATCGTCTTGTGGTGCAGCCTAAATGTATATATGAAGGTTGATGTATTTTTTCTGAGTCTGACAGTTTCTATTAACAAATCTGCGATAATTAGGTTATAAATATGTAGATGTTATTGTAGATTACATAGTGAACTGACAGATATATTTACAAGGCGTTCTATTTAAAGTGCATGTTCTATAAGAGAGTGCCAGGATCGCTTAAAATGATAATTCGTAATCTCTGTCTACCCTTCTGGAATATGGGACTGAGTGTTTAATTATTTATAAAATAGTATTAATTATTATCGCAATAAAATGATATAAAGGTCAGCATTTTCTTTTTAAGTCAACGAAACCAATAAACTAGCTTACAACAATGATACGATTGACCATTGTGCCTTAAATAGAATTTCAATTCTGATGACATACATTTCTCAATAATTTATAAAACAAATGATATTAAAAATAACCCAGTTCTGAGTAAAGCAGACGACACAGCTATCCGGAAAATACTCGTCATTAGAGTAAATAGGCGAGCCACCCGCGGTCGACGCTCATCCTCTTTCACGGGCAATTTGCTTTTGTTTCTCCTTTTAATTTCCGTGTCAGTATTTTCGTATTATTCCCTTTTTTCATGATACGAAATATGTTCCCACTTCTGTCTATTGTTTATTTTTTTACAACAGAACGAGCCGGTATCTCGTCGCGAGACGTACGCAATGACCCCCGAGTTGTCGTTCCACTCTAGCGATAAGTTTGATGCCGGTTTTTGAAGAAAAATGTCTCAGAGGGATTTGTCTTTATGTTCTGAGAATTTTTTTTAACAAACTTTATGAATAACCTTATTTCGCAGCTCTTTGCCCTTCGTCAATGTTCACAATTTTAGTCCCGAGAGAGGCCAAGGATAGGTAAATAAGAATATAAATGTTGAAAGGTAAAATTGGGTATACCAATTTTGGCTTAGTATTTTAGTTTAATGCATATTTAAAAGTAATGTACTATAAAGAGATTTTTATTGGTTAATAGTGCCTTATATTAATTACAGTATTTATTATTATACTACGTTTGTTAAAGACAAAATGTCGTAGGGAAGAGTCTAAAGTAGATCTGTAGCATCGGGTATATACTACTTATTATATGGCATCAATATGTCAAGTTAAGACGAAATATAATTTATCAACAATCTTTTCGTTAATAACTAAAATAAATCTCACCTATAAATATCTATTTCCTCCTTAAAAGATATTTTCGTGACGTACAATTTTATATTTAGAAACTAATAAATAAAAATGTCGCAGGAACTGCCTTTTTAGCTGTAACTTGCCGTGTGTGTTGAAGCAAAAATGGCGTATCACAGTGAAGTGTATTAAATGAAAGATTTCTAGTTGACCTGTTTTATACATGTACTAAATGAGGTCCAATACTCACTGAGCCGTGACAGTTTGAATGCATCAGCAGTATTAATGACGTCAACGTATGCCTGCAGCTCCAACCGCTTGCTGCTGATGTTCTGGTTGTGTACCGTCATTGCGTATTTGAAAACATTCTGTATCTCATCCGTGTTTTGATCGAAAATTGCACCTGAAAAGAAACAAAATATTAACTAAACATTCTCTATTCGATTTGAAGTAAGAAAAGTCAATATTCTGGGACTCAGTGAGGTTAAGTGTCTGGCAAAGAGACCAGTCCTTAGTCCTTCAGCGAGATCTAATCTATTATTATGTGATCACCATCAAAAGCAAGGTAACTGACACTGCTCATTTTATCAATAAATTTAAAACTACTAACACTACAATTAAATATGAGCATTATATATTTTTTTATTATTTTGTTATATAATTTTATTTTAATCGACCCTTGGAACCACCGTAAT
>JAABKM020000025.1:5770869-5782312 GCA_016277805.2 Papilio aristodemus | reverse complement strand
GATCTTTTAAAATGAAATTTTATAGATAAACATTATAATCAATATTTTATCTTTAATTATTTCAGCAAAGTTTTTTACTTTTATGTTTCTTATATTTTATAAATAGATATTAGTAACATTAGATGATAGGTAAAAGTTATTCAGTGCATTAATGATTGTTCATAATCCACTAAAATTAGTTACACATTCTAACCCACTACTTTTTATCTCACGCGTTAATGCCTGCGTAGCCTCGTAGCTAATCTCGTAGCAGGTGGGAGGGACAGAGACAAATGCTTCGAGAGAGAAAGAGAAAATCGATATAGCACATTCTGGCAGAGCGAGAGGCAGAGGTTAAAGGGAGTACGCAACAAAACATGAAAACAATGTTTTTACTATATAATAAAACAGTAGTGTTATTAAAATAAAAACTGAAATATTAAATCTATGAAACTTAATTACAAAAAGTGAATAAATATCTAGCTACACATTAATAAAAAAAAAAAAAGAAAATATAGCAGTTACAAAATTATTTTCAAAAACTTAATAGAATACGGCACAAAAACGAGTAACGTGACTTACCCACAACAATCTTCTCTGCCGAAAAAGGTTGTGCCGACAACACGCTGACGTAAAACAATAAGAAGCCGGCGATTATCAAACGCGAAGTGTTTTTACTGACCATCTTGACTGCCCACACCCGTCTGTATACTATAATAATTAATAATTTCAATTACACGCTAGGTTCATCGTAATGAAAGTGAATTGAGCGATAACTATGAGTAACGTGAACGATTAAGTGTCGGGATGTTGCGCGCAAACCTGAGACTTAGCGACTGCTGGCGAGGCGGTGCGGGGGCATGGGGCGCGGGGGGAGGGAGAGCGGGCCACCCCCGCCACTGCCTCGCTCCCGCCCGCTGGCTTATCGCACCCCGCAACAATAATGCCAAATTTATATTAATCCATCCCATTTTTGTAACCCCCTATATAAAACAATCTCTAAAAAATATTTCATATTTTAGGATTAACCTAAGTACATAACTTATTTTTTTTTCTAATATAGCAATTGGTATGAGACTTTATCATAAAGGTATAGTGATGTTTATGGAGCGCGTATTATGCGAAAGGTTCCTTCCAGCCTCCCATTTACCCTCCGGTCCTTTCTCCCTCACACATTAGCCAAAATTCTGAGCGAAACCGCTGATCCCGGCTCCGCCTAATACATTTGTATTAAATATATCGAATCGATGGTAAGATCCCAACGCAAAGAAGTGTGTATAACTTAAATGTAGTAGTTTAGTTTGGGCGCTAAAAACCTTCAAACGTGATGATTAAAAACTTATGTTTTCATATATTTTGAAAAGTTTTAATTTTTTTATTACGTTATAAATTCAATCAAGATTTTTTTCATAATGCAGGTACAAATTTTGATCAATAATTTAAGCAGAAATCCTTATTTTGAGTTTGACAATAAAACAATAATAATAAATTATCAACTTCTTTTTTTTAGATAATTTTCATTTAAGATTTTTGTCTTGTTATAAGACTTTAGTTAGAGGAAACAGTTTTCCCACAAAAAAAATCTAAATTCATTGGTTTTTATACCTGAATCAAAGCCACTATAAGTATAATCTATTATTCTTCTTGTATTCGATTACATCTTCGTAAAAATAAAAATCTGTAATCTCTGCCTATAACTCGGGGTTACGAGTGTGGGCATATTTTTATATCTTAGACGATACTAGGAATTCAAAGACAAAATATAAATTAAAACTAACATGTACCTTAAATAAGTTTGAGCGAGATTAAAACATACAATATAGTCCTTATTAAATGAAGACAAGGTAAACATTAATTTTAGAAAGTTTTATAACGAATATTGTCATTGTACTATCCCGTGTCTTTAAATGAGTAACACGCTTCCAATCCAGAGTAGTGCTTTCTCGTGTTCTATCATATGAAATTAACGTCAACTAAAATATTAGATTTTCGTAAACTTTCATATATGATATAATAATTTAAGGGATTTATTTAAACGAGAAGGTATTTGTCACATTTAAGTTTGTTAAATAAACTTCCTTTAAGGTTTAATAATGCTTTTTTTATTAATTCTGACACTTATTTCCAAATAATAATACTATTTAGCTATGTTATAGGATAACGCTAAAAATTGAAGAATGGGGCCAAGTTAGATTAAGGCAGACTGAGTATCCTAAGAAATAGAAAGAAACTTATAATATCAATCCCTCTTAAATTGGGTACAGGGCAGGTGAATGTTGACGATATATAGATAATAAAATATTTCACAGTCAAAAAACAGTTTGTTATATATTTTCGATGTTCAGAATGTTTTGTGACGCTTCAAATTATAACTAGACATTAATACCAGTTAAATAATTACCAGAATTAAAACACATTTGAATTATTTTACTATTTCAATAGAAAGTAAGATGTCAATACCATAATTACGATGTGATTAAAGTAAAATGGCTCCATTTCTTTAAAGAATGGAGTAGAGATGTAAAAACACGTCAAGTTATTTCTACGGCTTTTGTTCAATTACTTGAATAGTTTTCTTAGTTCATAGTCATAGGAAATTAAATTTTAACTATGAATATTCTTTTACGTAGATAATTGAAGTAAGTGAAAACGTAGCTCGACCAACTTATAATCGATTTTTAATTTATTTGAAATTTGTTATAACCCTTATAATTAAAATTAACAAATATGAAATACACCGAAGTCCTAGGAAAATATTGGTATACATTTTTGTACAATCCTAAATTAAGCTTGTACACTTGGGACGGTCGGATGGCCGACGCCCACTCGGTAGTCCTATATACTGATAGAAATACGAAATTGAGAAAAACAGGATTAACTTAGCTTTAAGTCTGGAGGAAGACACGGGTCCTGGGAGTACGTCGATAGTACCATAAAAGACCCTTAAAACATTAATCAGTTGGCAGTTAAAGTGATTACGAACAATGGTTCAAGAAAAATATAGGTCAATCCACGCTTTTGCAAATTAATGGTCGACCAATCACCTCTCATTGTTATTGAAATCATGTGTTTCGAAATCGGTCTAATATTTAAAATATTTCAATAAGTTTAAGGTTCACTTGGTATATGTATTTTATTATGTTACATACATTAAATATGCGATAAATTGTTAAACATGGAATAAACAAGGCATCTTTCACATAAAACGAATGATCGATGGAACCGCAAGGCTTTAGAATGGCGGCAACGTACAGAATGACGCAGCATAGATAGGCCTCCCACAAGATGGATAAACGATATAATTATGTTTTCTGAAGTCCACCGGATATGCTAAACAGGTACTTTTCAAATCTAAAATATTTAAGTACATTTTTTATTTGGTACAATTATTATTAAAAAGGTATTTGAATATAATTAAAAAAACGTGTATACAAATTTCGTTACCTATACCAATTCTTATTAGCCGAAAAAACTATTGTACACTTAAAAAAATGTCTTTTCAAAACACAACGGGTAGGAAGTTTAATATCTTTAAGGAATTGACGAACCGAAGTCCCCTTGAAAGCTCAAAGGGGAAATAAAAAGATATTTCCATTGCAAATTTGGGCAAGTTTGATTTTGATCGCTACTTCGGGCAAAAGACAAGGAGGAACAAGGTTGAACTCGAACCTAGTTTGAAGTACGTAAAATGCAAATTTTGGGTAACTTGAAAAGAAAATTAAGAGAAGCTAGGGCACACATTGATTTCAAACCAAAAGAATCATCAGTGATTTGTTTGTTTTTTAATGTATAAAAATTCGTAATAAAGGTTTTATAGTATTGAAATATAGTTACAATAAATTTATTTATACATAAATATTTTTGAAGTTTGTTATTTGTAAAATATAAAATTTATACCAGAAAAAATGATATAAGCGGCTCAAGTTTCATTTCCAAATTATTAAGGCCATGAATTGCAAATTCACAATCTTTCCGACGGAAGTTTAGCTTCTTTTAGAAGCGAAACATTAAATCTGTTGGAAAATGTGTAAGACTTTATGTTTATTTTATTGGTGTTTGCTCGGTTTCTGTATTGGTAAGAAATAGGTTATAAAATTTGAGGCGTGAAATTTTACTTGAAAATTTTTAATAATTTTACGAGTCAGTGAATTTTTTTTTCATGTTCATGACGTGAAATGTGAAATTTTAATAGAAAATATGAAGAATTGAGCAAATTTTTGCTTCACAACTTGAAAAACATGTCCATTTTACTTAGTTTTTTGTTACCTATTATTTCACCAATATAATAAATAATGCATACCAACATCAAACAAAAGTAAATCGTTAATCAAATATAATTTCGCAATCCCACACATTATATTTATAAACATCCTAATAACTAAACTTTTCATTGTTTTCTCTTTAAAATAAATACTAAATCAAAAGACCGTTATCACCTTCGTAGAAAATTGTCGTTTTCCAACGAAGCCATAACTGGCTGAAACTCAAGCAGATGGCAAGGGAAAAGAAGTTTACAAAGAAGTGTTATTAAAACGTCGTGAGATGAAAACAGACTCAATTTAATTACGAGCCAGAAATTCTTTGAGAGATTTTAAAAAGATGTCTAAGTGAAATGAAAAAATGCTTCGTTGTTTTAATAAATTGGTATATATTATGTTATATAGGTAATGAAACACTTTAAAACCACTTATAAATAAATTTCCCTTCTTGAAAATTCAAGAATGTTATAAAAGGTTAATGTTGTCAGCTTCACAGTTTCATGTCAACAACTATGTTTTAAATTAAGAGTGTAAAATAATATTAAAAAGTATTTTTAATTACAATATCTGGAACGAATTATTTAAGCATACTCATTTGAAATGAAAATAGCGGCAAACATTACTAAAGTACATAAAACAATCACTGCCATGAGTAATAAAATCAAGTCAAGTAAAAAAATTAATATGTCGGTTTTCAAAAGATAAATCTGTCGTGCTTTGTGTTTTCTTCCTCTGTCATTTACAAAGAGAATTCCTCTATTGTAGACGATGTATCGTTCAAAAGAAAGACATATTTAAACGAGGAATTTACCGTCAGCATAAAATATTACTCAGTTCGATATCTTTATGCGTACCGTATTCTAAATCTGACATTTCTTATTGACTTTTTATTATTTATTATTTTTTTAAATTATTTTTTAATTTTAATCTATATCTTTAACTCCGAATGTGTCCGGAGTTTTTCTTTTGATTTGCAACTGTGTAGGCATGAATCCTGAAGACGAAACCTATTAAAAGTCGATTGATAATCAAATTTAGTGACTAGGGATAATTTATGCAATATTATTTTTTCTCATACTTTTTATAATACTTGATTGCTGTTAATTATTAAGTATTTATTATACTTGTACATTAATACACGGCAATAAAGATACAATTAATATCCATCATTGCAATAGAAGTTGTCTAATTCCATAGCTACAATGTACGTAGAATAATATTTAGCGATATCTTTCCCTTAGGATCGTAAAATATGAAAGCAATAAATGTCAGGCACAAACAGCTAAGTTTCACAACATAAAAGTTTGTGAACCGCTACGACTGGAAAGACGGCCTCTGAGACCAAGTGGCTATTCAGCGTTTTTCTATAATATTATTTTGACGATAATTGGATCATATCGACGTTACCTGACCAGGTTCCCTTATTTTTACTTGGTTAATAAATTAAGCATACCCGTTGCTACATAAACACGTCCCTTGTGTTATGTTTGAAATAAATTACATATACTTGAAGTTAGAGCTATGTTTTACTTCTATAATTTATTTCATAGTCAGATAATATTTTATAAATTGATATGTTTTCATGTCATATATGTATATAATAAATTCATCATTAAATTTAGAATATAGGAAAATATTTTTATATGTATATAGGGTATAATGTCTTTACATGTATAATGTATTATATATTATCGATTTATTTATTTCTGTATATTATATGTACATACTATATCTAATATCAATAATATTATAAAAATAATGTCTCAAAACATCAGACTTTATTATAAAAAATCACAGTATGAAGTTACCAGCAGCGACAAGTTAATTTAATCATAAATCGAGTTGTTATCATCGTCGGAAAATTTACAAGTCGGACGAGCCACTTTGCGCGTTGATACTGCAAAGTAGAATGCAAACAAGCCATCGGCATTGAAAAGTTTCTTACTATATATCCAATTTATTTTAATCTTGGTTTTATTGAATTTCCTGCGTATTACGTTATCATAATTTATTCGCTGTAAAGAAATTGATACAGATTTATTAACAAACTATTTATTAGTATATTACAACAGATATCTATTTCAAATATTACGATTTTCATGAATATGCATGTTTTTTTTAAACCAACAGATATCCACTACTTGAATTGACGTTGACCTTTCTTATATGTATTTATAATTTCTCGTCCTCATCCAGGGGTCTCAAAACACCACTTTCACTAAATCGTTGGAATAATAAATTCTACTTTTTAAACTAATTTCCGTACATCCATAAAAAAAACCTACAAGTTAATTGGCGTTGACTTCTTGAAATTTGAACGCCAGTCCATCAAGTACTCCATATGGCGATTCACTTTAGAGTCACTTCATGTAGTAAATATGAAGCAATTAAATTATCATTCCTAAGTAGCGTACTGTAACATGTCCGGCTGTCTAGTTCACAAGCCCTATTAATTTCCTGTATAAGAGTCGTGTCAAGAACAAGCTTTGAGTCTAAAGTTTTCGAAATGCTCGTATGTGTTTTGTAAAGTAATATAAATGGAATATATTTTACAAATTGTTCTAAAACTTGCAAGATGTAGCTGCTCATTTGCTATTTTCAATTTTATGATTTTAATTTCGGATTTCATTCATTAAATTCATATTCATTAAATACTACCACAATTAATATTTAAAAATATATTTTTTCGATGTATTTTTATTTTAATTACGTATTTATTTTATTTATTATATGTATTTATAATCAATCAAATGGAGAAAAAGTTTTAACAACCAAATAATAATAATAAACACAATATGTTTCATAGTCTCAGCTGATGTTCCTCCACTACTATAGGTAGATCTTTCATTGACCACTAACAGTGGTCCCTTGCCACCATCATCAAGTACGCTCTGGTAACCCTAACCAGATAATCGGTACATCTTATGGAAGGACTACAAACTCCCCGCGTCCTATAAGTGGCCTCTAATTTAAGACTACGAACCCATCGGCCAATACCACTTAAAGTTTCGTAAACGGTACAACGAGAATAATATACCTTTCATTCCAAAATAAGTTTTTCCCAAGGCATAGAAAATATATCCTCAATATCGGTTGCCGTGGTAACGTTATTTAATTATGTTTCGAAAAATACAAACGTAGAACCAAGTTATTACGCCGAATCACGTTACAAAAATTTCCAGCGATAAAAATTATAAATGAATTTGTGCGAAACTTGGTACAAACGGTACAGTTTCTAAATATTGGTAGCTAGGCTTTTTTAATTTAAAAAAGTGTCTATAATGACACTATGCATATAAAACATGAAGTTGAATCACAAGATAACTGTGTCAGTATTAACGCTGACATGCAAAATCTGAATCGCATTCAGGAGCGATTTCAAATTTCTCGCAGTAAAGCCGAAATACTTAATTGCACAGAAGAAGCCGCCGACAGAGGCGCACTCGAATTATTTCAAAAGAGGTGCGGTACTTCATTAGACATTCAGATTTCAGATTCCATTATTTGTTCGGTGCTGAGTAACTCCAGAATAAGTTGAACTTTAAGTTATTCACTGTACACATAAGATCCACCAACTTAAAATAGGTTTTTAACTTCATATACTTAATATTTACATATCAAATTGACACGTAAAATTACGTTTTTTTTTAAATATGCTTAATTTGAGATATATTATTTCAGATCTCAATTGGAAAACCTGTATTATTAATACATTTAATTGCTTTGAAAAATTATTAAAATTTCCCATTTCTTCGGATTAAAGTCACACGATGTGCTGGTTTACTTTCATAGAATAAAATCACGTACGTTCTTGCTGGGTTATTACACGTAGAGTCTCATATAAAACTTCTTGAGATGAGTAGAAACGACCTCTTGTGCATTTAAAAGACAAGTTCTCTGTAAAAGTACCAGATAACTATCAGCTACAACTCCACTTACGAAGTTCATTGTATGTTACAGTTATTGCGCAATATTAATCTTTTATAATTTTTAATACTATCAGTAATTAATGGCAAATTTATCGACATGTTATATGGAGGGATATAGGGCATATAGTTAGGAGTAATGGTAGGTGTGAATTCAAAGAATAATTGTGGAATTTTGATTTCTGTAGCTGTGCTTCTTGTTCACAATTCAGTCTAAGTTATTGAATCACTTTTTGTACGTCTTGCCAGCTTTGCCATTAGCATCATAACAAATTACCAAAGCTTTTAACTTAATAATGATAAAATAAACTGAATTTCAGAAACTATGTTTCTTATCTCTTTAAACTAATTAAGATTTTAGATTCAATTAACAGCAACTAAATAAGACATCTTGACACTGTTCGCTTCGTAACTACGTAGTATTATAGTAATTTAATAATTAACAAAATAAAGAGTAGGAAACGGATCCACTACTTTCAACTACAAACGCGACTGTTTTAATTAAATGCTACCTAAACGAATATTGCCGACTCTTTTTGATAAAAGTCGACTTAAAATATAGCCGACGGTCGTTGAGTACTGACCTCTCAGCCTCATTTGTGGGATCGGGTTGGACTGGAGCCGTACGTAATGAAAGACGAGGCGTTTAATGAAACACCTAACTTGGTCTTATTAACACGAGAGCGAAATATGTTTTAAGACCGAAAATTTAAATCTTAAACCAGTTAAACTGAAGCTTCTGAACTACAACGCTTGTTATGAAAATATCTAATCGTTCTATTTTTATTTTTACCAAATCTTTATTCAGTAAGACATAAATTTAAATATATACCTTTAACTTAATAACAAAAGATTTAATGCAATTGAAAAACGATCCATTCCGATCGAATCAAATCATTTATTCGATAGTATCTGTAAAATATCCAACATTGAACGAACTATTGAACGAAAATATTTTTGTTACGTATATGTGTCTGAGTTTTATTAACAAATGTTATTAAAAAAAGATATTTAAATATATGTAGTAAACAGATAATTAATATTTAGTAGAGGTATTCATATAAATTGCGTGTTTTTCAAGACGACTATAATAAATAAAATGTCTGGGAAAATCTCAGGCGGTAAGTTATTTTACTTAAATTATTAAATTAAAACGAAACTAAAATTAATCAAAAAGAATTCATATATAGTCGTTCCATGAACGTTTTAATTATCATATCTATCAAATAATTTCTATTATTGGTTGATTTAAATTAATTCCAGAACAGTAAAAACTCTGGGGAAATGACATACTGAAACTCAGCGTCATTAGTTTTTTTCGAGGCCAAGACTTACCTGTGCTATTTGCTAATTATCTAATTTTTCGGAACCACAAAAGATTCCTCGCGATTGGGAAATATAATTATAATATATTAAAAATCATTATACAACATAGATATTAAATTCACGTTAAAAATAATGGAACAAAAAGGAAGAAAAATCTAATGCTAGATATAACAAAAGATATTTTTTGTTCATTATATATTTTTGTCGTATAGTTACGTTGACGTACATTTTAATTTAACAAATGCAATTAAAAACTTGAAGATTTATTTTGGCGCGACTAAAACAATATTATATTTACTTCCATGAAATAATTTCGCGGAGGCGACGGCGAAAGCCATACACTGCTTTAATTTATTTCCACGCAAATTGCTTAATTGGAGGTAAAGGATTGTTTGTTCTTTTCCAGCGACGGAGGGTCAATGGGCTGGAGATACCGTCGACTCTCGTATGGTTTGCTTCACTCACGACGCGTTGACGTAGACTTATAAAAAGAGTATAATTTTATGCTAGAAAAAGAATTACTAAAAGATAAATTCATTAGTATAGACATAATATATTATATATATTTTTAGATATTTTTTTAATAACTTTTTTAATAACGACATTAAAAACAGTTAACTCAGTTTACTTATTTTAACTAAATGTTTTCCTGGTTAGCAAACGAGACGTAGATATGTATAAAAGCCTTACACAGTTACAGTATTTCTGCTACTATTACGACTATTAACGACTAAAGACACGTATAAAATTTTGTTAAACGTGTCTTTTGTCAAATCTTATTACCACTAATATCAGTCATACCGGGTTATTTAATTCCTTTATTTAAAAACTTTTATTTTCGAATTTCAACATAAACCACACAAAAGACGGTAATATTAAGAAAATAACTTCGTTTAACTTTATCTAAGCTTTCTGGCATAAAGCCAGCAATACAGCCATGTAATTAACAGAAAGGTTTTTAAATTTCTATTCGCTAAGAATATATAAGTATTTTAATACATAATTATTCAAGTACTTACTACTTTATAAGAAAACAGAAGCATATTTACAAAAGAGTCTTTACTAAAAAACGATTAATTAGATTTTTCATTACAAAAAAAGTCTCTTAAATTAGAGTGCTAAGAGAAACATCATAAACTGTATATGTTTTGTATTCATAAATATTATAAAGAAAGTTTAAACTGTTCCACTCTATATGAAACAGCGTTTAAAGCTCTTAAAGCTTATTTTTAACTTATTCACGTAGTACGACATCGACAGTTATATCAATGAGTTTGCCATTTCAAAACACTAATACATTCGCGACACGTCGGTACCTTTTTAACTTATTGCGTTTTACTGTGGAAAGCTCAGAGCACAATCATCGTGTTACGACAGAAGCGGCCGTAAAGAGACTAGACGGAAACTTTACAGCTTCGTCGTGCTCTTCCACAGTTAAAAGTGTCCACTTTGAAAAATGTGAAGGATGTAACGCTATAAAAATATAAAAAATTAAATTGAAGAACTCGGTCCCTAAAAAAAATAATTTAGCTAATCAATAAGCTAATAGCTATCAGATTTTTTAAATTATTATAAAAATCTTTATTATTATGTTGTAATATTTCAATTAAAATTATAATAGAATTTTCATTCTTGATAATTCAAAATATATAGATGATTTTTATCATCGTAGATAACAAACAATAGTACGTTTTTTGTTATTTTTAATTTCTAAAGATGCTACTTCGCTATAAGTATCAGTTTATTAAAAAAAGTCAACCAACTTTATGAGTTAAGTCGTATGTGCTAAAGTTTTATTATCCCTTGTATTTCCTATAAATGTTGACGATCTATTTTGCTACATTCTACTACTCCCTAAAATTATTCTGTTATTATTTCCCTTTTTAAAATTTTCTATTTATTTGTTTAAGTTTATTCAAATCCTATGGATAATATGTATATTATTACTCAGTG